>NNCF01128589.1:345248-371391 GCA_002313205.1 Laupala kohalensis
CAATACGAAAGTTGTATACATTTCGTAATGTTTCTTTGTGGTATGGAATTTTTGAAATTAATTAAAGTGAAATTTTCATATCACGAAAGTAGAGAGAAATAGAGACGAACATATGTTTTCATGATATTATATGAGAACTTCGGGCAACACTGGGCAAAATGAGACAGTATATTATAGATATAAATTTTTAAAAATATTTTCTTTTGTCTAACATGGTACGTCATAATTGTAAGACATTTTGTCCGCCTAAAAAAATCGGACTCGTGATAACTTCTCGTTAGCACCATAACTTCACCTGGTATCAGCTTCTTAGATGGGTTTAAGACACAGAAGCTTACAATTTAGAGAAACGAAACGAAATTTTTATAATATTGAACTTTTATTTATTTTATGTGATAATAGAAGACACAGTTGCATTATTCCTTTATAATTACTTTATACGGATGTGAGATAATCAGACAGTTCACAGTACACAAAGGATTCTCGTTGAGAACGGGAGTTCGTAAGCACACTAAACGTAGACCAAAGAAGCAAAGAGGAGAGAGTAAAACAAAAGCAACGGACTGCAGCATTAGTAGCAGTCGGTACGGTCGAAGGTTGCGTCGAAGGCGTTAGGGCGGTACTTCCGCGCTCCATCAAACGTTGCATCAAAGGACAGAGAAATGAAGTCGTCGTTTCGTGCGGTAGGAGACGTCATGTAGGCGGCAAGGGCTGCAGTGGTGCGTTTATTTAGCGCCCCAGAACACGAGCGCAGTCGCTTCTCTCTTCATTAAACGCAGTCGCCAGAGGCTTCGTATTGAACGCGGATGCCTTGGCAGACCTTTGTGTGTCAATACTTGCAATGATATTATCAAATATTTAAGATCCTCTGAACCGAGAATATTGACAAAGCAATTTTTGGATTATTGCTGCAATATGCTTTAATAAAAGAGTGCTATAAAGTCGATAAAATGATATTGTCTACGAAATCAGACTGACGCATACCATTCTGTACATTTTATTACAACAATACGCAGTACATTTATTCATCTTTCCTGTCACAATAGAAGACCATAATTAATTTAAAACTTTGAAAGTATTATAGTACGATTATAGAAAGGTCAAACTGTCTATAACGGACCCTTGAGGTTCGCCTCGAGCTCTGTAATTTCTTGCTCTCAGCACATGGAAAAGATGAAGTGGCAAACGTCGCGCTCCAAAAGACTTTTTCCTCGTCATAGGCCAACATTTTGTAGCGTGTCGAGCATGCCGATATGCAGAAATGGACTTGGAGACGTTCTTGAGATTCGACCAACCAGCTCAAGTCTACCAACCAACAATTCTACCCAATGAACCCTGCTACCTCTCTTTACGAATAAAATCTTTTACCCACCTTTTCCCACTTCATGTGGGGTCGGTGAATGGGGATGGATATATGATGCTTCGTTTGGGTTTGGCTGGGGAATACTAGAGTGCCGGATGCCCTTACTGCCGCACCTCCCCTTAAGCGGTGATTATGAATGACATGGGGGTGAATGATTATGAGTGAAGGTTGTGGTGGAATGATAGGCAGGGGAAACGGGAGAACCCCGAGAAAACCTGTAGCGAACACCGCATTTCTCATGCTATGAGTAGAGTCTTGATGAATAAAAGCAAACATTTCGGGGAACTAATAATACTCTGAAACGTAACGAATTCACGTTAAAATGATAATTTACGCAAATCATACTTTACATACCCAACAAATTTCATTTTTGCTTGTTTATTAAGGATAAATGTATTTTAAATTTGACAAAGTATAATTGTAATAGAATAGTGAGGACTTGGTCAATAAAAATAATTTGTTAATAACAATTATATCGAGTGGTCAAGATCCAGATAATAAGTACATACATATAAACAATTTAAAAGCGGTATTCAAACGATTCATCGCTATTTTAGTATTAGGAGATCAATAAATTACTAAACGTTCATACGAATTAAAAACAACCTGACAAAGATACTGCACTGAATGTTGAGAAGAAATTTGATAAGGGTCATAAATGATCTTGAGCATTGTGGAATATTTATGCCGTGCTTTAAAGGCAACCTAGTCTATATACGTTAGCAACAACATTGTCTGAAAAAGGGTGGAAACTACAAGCATTTTACCCTAAATAATAAGAAGCCAGTATGAAAAACGCTGTCGGAGATTTGACAGTCCATTTTCATGTGTTTCATAGTAACATTGAATCTCCTCCGAGTGTATCACATAATTTATTAATTTCGTATGTTATTAATGTCAAAAAAGAAAGAAATTCATTTACAAAAAAATCATTTCACAACATTATTTATTTAACATTTTATGGGGAGATTGTTTATTAAAGTGTTCCAAGAATGTATAAATAGGTAAAAATATCCTTGAAAAGAGAAAGAATAAGAAATTTATAATTATCATCATACCCAGTTGCACCGACTCATTTCAAAAAAAAAAAAAAAAACTCATTAGACCCACATTTTGATATTTAATTACTATAATTTACCATTTTTCCAAAATAATTACGTGCGTGTGATGACTTTATTTGTATCTCCCAGTCTCGAGTGAAAATAATTGTTGTTTTTTTACCAGCTAATAAGCGTATGAGTCTTTGTATTGGATAACATCAAACTCATCACATTTCCTTTTCTTTACGTAGCTCTATGTACTCTTTCCTCCCCTATCAGCCGAATTAAGACAGGCGTTTGTTTTGTCGCAGAAGCCAATTCCTCTGCGCGTTCGATACCTTAAATATTTGCGCACCCGTCACGCAGACATGTAGACCCACACCACCTGTAGGCGCGAACTACTCTGAACACACAAGGTCGCAAAGGGGAGACAGTGGCATACTGTCTCCTAGCACTCTCCTTTCTCTTTAACCCGAGTCTCTCATCTCTTACCACAACGAATATCGTGCTCAACAGTCTTCACGATCCACCTCTCATTGTCACTCACTGTACAATAAAGTTCAATGCAAAATGCAGGTAATCCCAAAAAATACGAGGCACGCACGAAGAATTATATCGAGTGAGAATTGTAGGATTGAAATAAAAGGGAAAATGATCACAAGGAAAATGAGATTATGATCGCTGTGAATACCGAGTGTGTTTGGAGAAAAATTCTCAAACCAGTAATGCACGGAGTTGTGCCTCCACGACCCAACAATAGTTTCAATTGATGCAATTGCTCGTAAAATAAAGCAAACGGTGAATTATTATATTATATCAGCTTAAAAGAGAAGGTTGGTTGGAGCGCGATTGGAAATGGAGAATTTAAAAAAAGAAATAAGAATTGATTTGCTTTCAGCCTTTATTACTCAATGTAGTAATTGAGTTGGGGTTACTATGTAGAAGTGGAAGTGACATGAAAACATGTACTCGTGGAGAAGGAAATAAAAATACTCTTTAAATTCTCTTTTGAATTTTTCACAGTTCTGACAAAAGGATTGAGTTGTCAAGTTTTTGAACGTTTTAGCAACGAAAAATAGAAGTTAAAGCAAAGAAAATGCAAATATTTACAAACTCATAAAAATTAACTGACTTTTTATTTAACACGACATGAAAAAGAATTTTCAAATCTTCTGCAACAACTTTTATTCAATCAGATGTAACAAAAGCATTTTCTCAACTACTCTAAAAGAAACTACAATACAACTACTCTAAAAGAAAAAAAAAGGGATCAAGGTTCTTCATGTGAAATCTTCTGCGTCACACCAAAGTACAAGAAATGAAAGAAGCCAGCAAATATATGGCGTACAAGAAATGTAAAATATATTCCTTTTGCATGCATTTAGTATATCATTATTTTTTGCAAATCAAATAATTCTTACTGGTTTAAAAGATCTATTCATTTAATTAGAAGAAAATATTGCTCGAATGTTGTGGGGAGAGAGTACAGGTGGCTAGGGTCAAGAAAAAAATTTGATGATTTCAAGTTGCCCGTAAGTAAACAATTTTATTTCTTACCAGAAAACTAATAATAATTTTACGCTTTGTTTTCACACTTTTCGTATTTATGAATTGTATATTGAGAATTCCCAAATTCAAATTCCGTGCAAAAAATAATATTTGTTACATTATCAATTTCAAAATATCAATTGGAGATAAACTTTTCTTCTAAATTGGCTTCTATGCTGAGAGCTAAAGTTTCACATTATTTAAATAAAATGGATCAAATATATTAATGATAACTGAACGAAGATATTTTTGAAAAATAAAAAAATGTAAAGAAAAATATACTGATACAATCAAATAATATTATTTAGCAACAAAGAAACCAAATTTAACTCTTAAATAAAGAATTAATGTTGATCATTATTAGTTGAGCACCCGTAGTCATTTTAACTCCACCATTCACAAAAACCTTGTAACTTCCGCGGGTCTTTTCTAGAGCGTTAGCGTCCCTAGAGCTGCCGAGGCGCCTATCATTTGCTTCCAAGAGCTGCATGCGTCGTGCGCGCGGTCTGATTTACTGCTGTTCGCAGTGGCGATTCCTCTTTTGCAAAAAGCAGCTCTGTCCCTCCCGCGCCCGTCCGTCAAGCAGCAGCAACTCAGTTAGCTCAATGTCCTCCTCGTGCTCGGGAGGTCTCCGTTGTTCAATCCTTTTCCTCGTGCGTTGATCTTTTATTTTCTCCGCTCGTCGTTGTTATGGGCGTTGTTGGGAACATTGATTTGTGAGTCCCTTGGTTACTCGTATTTTGAAAGTTCAAATAATAGTTTGGCATAATGGAGGAGACATTCGCACATTCGAATTATTATTTTACACGTTATTTGATAAAAATGCTTATACATTTATAATATATATATATATATATATATACACACACACACACACTTCAAACTGTGTTTTGTGTTATTAGGGATATTTTAAATACCTTAATTTCAAGGGAGAGCGTTAATATAACACTTGAAAATATTTATCGATGAAACAGATTGTTACAGATACTGTCGGTGTCCGTGCGATGGCTATGAAGTTTGAAAACGTTTCAAGCCACCATCCTGTAAGAAATTCCAAACCAAATTTTCTAACGTATCTCAAACTAATGAACTTTCATAAAATAATTTATTATTAGCCTTTAGATTTACTGGTTTAAAGAACGAAACTCCTAAGCTCTACATTCCTGAGAAGCATAAGGGTGTAATTCCAAAATGTCTCAGATAATACGTACCTAATCATTATTGCTAGCACTATTTTATTTCATATTATCAACAGAAATGTTCAAATAAATTGTATTGACAAAGTGACAACAGAAAGAAACATGTGGACTAACTCCCTTATGTTTTTAAGCAACTGTATTCAAAAGCAGATTCAAAACAGGATTTTCCATTTAAAAAATAAAGGTGTTATCAAAGTGACAATTACGTACCCAAAGAAAAACCCAACACCAACAAAATGTACAGCCATTCAAGACCAGATTAAATGAGATGCAAAGGTATGTTGTTATGTTGTTATGTTTCTTGTTATACTTTGTACCACCTGACGACGACTTAAATAGATGGTCGATACGTCGTGAGCTTTGAATAACAAAATATAGACTGTTCGTCCGTAAAAGGTCTTAAGTCTTTGATTATTTATTTAAGCAGGAGCTTTGTTGGTTGTCTAACTTAATATAATCATGATACAATTGATGTAGTTGCCTCATCAGAACCAGACCTAATCAGGAGCAGGTCAGCTTTCTCAAAAATTGATTTATTATGATCAACTAACAAAAAAAATATTCCATCAACTTCAATCAAAAGGCATAAAAATCCGAATAGATTACGACTGTTTTCGTGATAAAAGTATTTGAAACAAATGTATAATAGAAATTAGACTTACTACAGAAAAACACACGACTCAAAAACAGGCAAGTTATGCCATACTTCTCTATATCTAGCTGGATGATCAAGCAAAACATTAGGAGACCCCCTCACTCGATGCTGATTTCATATTGCGGATTTCTTGGTCCGCTAACTTACAATAGAAGGGTGGTCATATGGGGCACACGACCATAACACGATTTAAAATAATTCATAAAAAACAAATATCGTTAATAATTACTAATCTATTACAGAGACGTTATGGGGGATAGTCAAATGTAAGTTCATTTGAAGTTGAATGTACCATTAGTTTCACATTGAAGGAAAGGAAGAACCCCTCTGAAACTCGTTGAAAACTTTAATTCTAATTCTGAAAATGTTCTAAATGTAAGTACTTCAAATGCCATTTATTAACGCAGAGTTATAGCTGGAAGGGGCAATAAAGCGTATTTAAATTCCTTGTTACAAAGGGTTTACAACAGTGAGGTTTCAGACAGAGAAGCTGGCACAGTTTAGTGAATTTCCGGTGCCTCTCAACCCGTACTCTTCGCCCTCCCCTCCGTGTGTGAACGTTGGAAGTGATGCAGCCGTCGAAACGACGAAACCACGGAAGCTTTAAGAAGTAGTGAAGTAAGGGGTGGTCATGGGGGGTTGCGTACACCGAGAAGTTATTGGTGACAGGTGACATAAGGGTATAAAGGAACGTTGAAGGGTAATTGAGTTCAGAATATAACGAAGAGTTCGTTTGTAAGTTGTAAGGGGAGGAGGTTGTTCTATGACGTCAAAACCAACGGTGGTTTACATCAAAAACGATCATAAGAATGCAATGACCTAGTGAATTAGAAACAAGGAAACTGTGGTGACTGGCTGAATTGACGAAAGCGCTGCTGAAAAGCTCTGTACTGGAAAATGCAATTAACTTAGATCATGCGCATCGATGAAAAACGTTTCTTAGAAGTCTCGTTCATTCTGTCAATACCAATCAGTTACTACGAATTTTCTAACTCGAATTACTCTCCAATTTTTAAAGAATAATATCGCATATTCGATGAATTTTAAAAAGAGAACTGTGTAGATAGGGTAATTGCATGATATGTGGGCGATAGAGGATGGCATCAAGGCCCCATGGATCAATCGTTACATTCTGACGGAGGTTGTACACGTTTTCTCTGGGTTTCCCAGAGTAAAGTCGTAAACAATGAATCACAGACCACGCGTTTTCTTTCCTTCCCCACATCCTTTTCTCCCGTTATAAGTGAATAAGTTGAATCAGAAGTGTGTGAGCCGAACGTGAGGTTGTGGTGTTAAGGAAGGGCGGGTTTCTTTAAACATTTCCTAAAAGAAACAAAAGGTTTCCAATTTTCCTCCTGAACTGCTGTTTGAACATAATAAAAATCCGAAATGTTAGAGAAAATAAAATATTTTTTTCTTATAATTGGCGATTACTATTCCAGTATATTGATTAGAAGATTATTTTGATAGATTGAAGAAAACATGATGGAATCTTTTAGTGTTGTTTTGCGTAATTCAACGATTTTTCTCTCGTAAAAGGTTCTTCCACCAAACTCAAAGTATCTGTGACATCGTGCAAGTCATAAAAGATCACAGTAATCCCGTGTAACACACGGAATGAGTTGTGGTTGTCGTTAGCTTGTTATGACCCTTACTCTAATGAATCCCTGGCTTTTAGGTCAAGATCGAAGTTGCAAAATGCGTAAATTGAAGGTCCTGTGTTAAAATCTTGGGAATCTACATGAAAAATGTAACTTTAGTAATGAAATGTATTGCAAAATTTATTATAACGAAGTAAATATTTATATTAGAGTGTAAATACTGATTAATTATTAATTGTGGTCATACACATATCTGATACTTTTAGTTCAATTTGTCTAGAAGTTTACAGAGCACCTGTTGGAGAAGGATAGAGATATTAACGCGAAAAATCAGATACGAGTAAGTAGGCAAGTATTTCATCAAAAATTCACGTATTTTGTTAAGTATTTAGGCTATACTAACATGTAAGAATATACTAACAATACACGAGAAAAGGTAAATTGCAATTAGAAATTGTAAATAATATAAATGAAATGGAGAAGTTACAGAAGCAAGATAACATACATCTAAACCACAATGAGTGAGAAGGACTTTTATGATCCCGCGGATGTTCGAAGTGAGTTTAGTCACTACAGTCACATACTTTATATGCTTACATACATCCTCTTCTATGCATTTGGTTTCGTGCGTGACAAAATTCCTCTTAATGTACCGAGTCGAAAAGTTGATAATGCTCGCATACAAAGTTTTACCAATTTTACCAATACATTTTGTTCATTATTTCTGTGGTAAAAAAGTAAATTTTGATTCGATTGAATCAAAGATCCAATCCAAACATTAAAAAATCTTATGATTTATTAATAAGCTTTCTACTTCGAGCTAGCGCCATTCTCTTCATCCTTTGCACATTCTCTTCAGTAACGTTGCCCTACGGATCATCAACTCCTGCGATATCCTGATAATACCAAGTCCAAAACCACTGCCGTCGTTGGAGGTCATGTAACAGCCTAGGACTGTATAGGTATGGAGCAAGTTATTTAGTTGCAAACTAGTTCCATCAGTGTCTCCTCTGGTTGTCATAGCTACCCCACTACCCGCATGTTCTCTTCTCTCTCAGTCCCCTCAGGGAGTAGGTTTCCTTTAAAATGCTTTTCAGGCTTCTGACAACTCTCACGAGACCGAAAACTTTCACACAGATCTAGTGCCACAGCAAAACTTCTTTCAAATATAAAACTCTTTCCAGCAGATGTTCCGTATCTTTGCATAACCGCATTCTACATAAATGGTTCATCATTCAGAAAAATGTTTTTTTTTTCAAATACACTGCTCGTCTTAAATGAAACTTCAATTAAACTGCAAAATAGTTCTTTAACTTTGTCTTAGAAATGTTTTTTCTGGGCTGATTGTAGATATACCTCTGGCGTGTCTCTAAGTTCATTATTCAGAATAGACATATCAGAATTTATACAAATGCCTTTTATGAAAATTATGTAACCCAATTAGCTCCAATTTCAAAAAGAGTTATAAAATATTTTGTTGAAAACATAAATTTTTTAAAAGTTTAAGCAATATCAAACGTAAAGTTTCATGAACTCACAAATGTGAATTGAATGAAGAGACTTAGAGCAAATGTAATAGTAAATAACGTTTCTTAAATGCATCAAACGTATTTGTCAAACTAATTTGATATGAAATTGTCCCAGTAAAATACTGTATATTAACCTGTCATTGATCCATCTTCCTCACAAACTTCATCCCCTCACGATGAAACTTATCAGTCGAACATGCTCGTCAAGACGTGTTCGACAAATAAGATTGATAATACTATTTTGGAGTATTATATTACGGGAGTACTTGACCTGTGAAATAAATGGAACGTATAGTGTGAACAAGAAAGATCTTGTTGGAAGTGAAAGGTGATTGCAACGAAGTGTTGCGCGAGAAAAGAGTCGTGGATGGCAGCGCGCGCTCCGCACGGAGCTTTCTCGGTGCCCGCTGGCGCCGCCGCAACGCGCTGAACGTATCGATTCCTCTCGAAAATAGAACTCGTAGTGCTTCATCCACAGCTCGACCTTCCAGCGGCAGTAAAGCCGCAGTAAATAGGGATATCGTGCGGCAACATCCAGCACAACTCGTTACCCTGACCTTGAAGGTGGAGGGAGCGCTCCCTCCCTTCTGCGACAACGGCTGGCAACTTGAGGAAGAAGACGAAAGATACGCAAGGAAAGTGTTTCTCTTTCGAAAGCTCACCAATAAAATACTATCATCCCATCCATAATACCATACCAAAACCTCTTAAGTTCAAGGATTCGTTCAATACTTTTCCACATGCCTTAATGTATTCCTCTTACATGAAGGTCTGTTCAAAACTACATTAAACAAAAACCCTTGCTACTGACAAGCTTCGAGATTTTGTTGAGGATATATATAAAATTGTGAATATCGAAAGAAGAAAGATTTGCTTAATATTGAGGGATTTTCTTAAAAATTTCAAGATATATTTTAGTTGAAATATTTTAAAATGAATGAATTACATGTCTTGTAACCAATTTGTAAAAATTGATGTACATTCCAAAAGTTTAATACATAATTTCCTATTTTATTTCTCGGTCTACTGATAGTAGAAGTAAGTTAATATGCTGCGAGAACTCTTCTTTATTCAAAGTATTATATTCATTTGGATTTTCATATTTCATTAGTTTTATTTGAGTCCAAAAACAAATTAAAAGTTTCATGTGTGATTGATAATGTGGATCAATATTAACATTGAGATTGTTTTATCTGTGTCTTGATTAATTAAATTAAAAAATTCTCCTTTATGGATTCCGGTGAGAGACTCGAATGCCTTCGACACTGAAAATGAGAGAACATCTTAGATTGGACCCAATATCAGGATGAAGTAGTAAATTTTTATCTGGTCAGATGAATATAAACTGGGAAATCCACATTCTGGGCAAAACATAGCGAGAAAAAGTGGTTTTGAGCCATTGAAGGATCTCAAAATACTATCTCAAGCGAAAGTTCAGCAGTTATTATGAAATTTGTTACAGGTTTAAATCGTGCACACCAAAGAGTTCAATTTCTACTTAGAATGACAGGGTACTTGTGTAACAAAAGTAGATTGATATTGTTCTGTCTTTAAGTAATTGTGGATTTCACGTTGACAGAGTGAGCACAAAATAAAAAAAAGACCGAGGTAAATTCTTTGGATATCTTTAAATTCATTTATGTAAATACGGCAGACGTTCTTCCCGGTTGTCGTGGAAATATTTCCTATGAAATTTGGTTATATTTTATAACCAAGATTTCTTGGTGGAAATTTCCTCATCATGCTTCTCAGAGTAGTGTTAAACGCTGGACATAACCATTAAATAAAGATATTATTGGTTGAGTTATACTGGCGTGATGAAAAATAAAACCAATTTGGTAAGTCACGTCAGTCATTCATTAGAGTAAACTTTCGACTACATAGCAATCATATTCAGTAATCTTCCTCCGGACAAAGAAAAGTGGCAAATAACCATCGGCTGAAACGTTTGAAACATCATGGGTTTCTTAGCAAGGTCCCATCATCGCAAATCTCTGAAATTTCTGTGTCCCAGTCCCGATGCCAAATATTTTGTGATATCTTGAACCTCATTTGAGCGAAGATGAGTTACTTGTACAATACATCAAATTAAATGGAAATAAAAATAGTCTGGAAGAATCAATTGACAGGAATGAATTGTGCTGGATTTGTTGAATATTATAGGACGTACAAATATGTTTCGACGTCAGAAGTGCTGGAGATGCTCAAATATGGGCGGCATATGTACAAACCAGATTAAAAGTTGATTCGTTGCTGCTTGATACTTTTTATGGTGAAAGAAGCCTTCTTTCTCACGAAGACCATACGTCGGATATAATTATAACAGTAATGTTGGAAAAGTATCGACGTTAAAACAGTAATAAGGAAATAACCCAAGATTAAGACAGGAAAGGTGCTATAGAAGAGAGGAATGTAGTGTACAATCTAAAGATTACAATGCTAGTTACATGGGACAGACAAAAAGAGGGCTGAAAACTAGACTTTGAGAACAACGAAACTTCAATGATGCAGATCCAAAACTATCCCATTGCTCAGACGAGGGCCATTTGATGGATTGGAAAAAACATCAGGATATTAGAGAGGGACAGTAATTATTAATCGTTACATTTCCAAAATGATACACACAAAACCACAATGGGGCTTTGAACTTACTTGGAAACAGAAACATAATTTTTAGTCTAAAAAATGTTAAAGTTAATAATTTAGTAATGTGGATAGTTTTATGAGATTAATAGAAGTGGTAGTACAATTACAATAATCGTAAATTGATCATGCCGCACGTGTATTAATCATATTTATGTGGCGTTTTCTTTCTAACATTGAATAAAAGGCATCTCACCTAGGAGGGGCTAAAAATGGTGAGAGAAGTCACACGGTTAACCGTAGCGTTGAAGTATTCAGATATGCGTTGGCGTTCATTCAGGTAAGTATGAATCTTGGTAGATCCTCCCGTTGTAAAGTGATTAACTCACATGAAGACAAGGTAACAGTGCTAATACAAAATCCTATGATACTATCATTTACTCGCTACTAAATGGTGCCGGACCAGATGGTCGTTGACCTGGCATTTTGTGACTTGTTCCTATTTCGTCTCAGAGGTGATGATCAACGAAACCTGTAGTAAAGGAACACGAAGAAGAGTGATTTATTGTAACATGTGTTCATAACGCTCAAGCTTGGTGCGAAGTACAATAACCATCGATGTTAGATAAATTTGTAATTTGTCATTCAGAAATACTCAAGTGGAGGTCTTATTTCTCACAAAGAACAATGATAAAATTATTGTCATAAGAGCTATTACGCATTAATATACAATTTACAAAGATATGAATTAAATATATTTTGAATATATTATTTCTGATTTGCTGTTATTATTATTCAACTGATTTGCCGATTGCTTGTCAAAGAAATTATTTGAAGTGGAGAATTAGAGTGGAGTTCATTGAAACGTCGCACAGAATGCTTCCCTTTGCTCTTCGTGTTCACCCTTCACATGTCTTCCTAACATAGTACGTGAACTCAGCATAGATTGAGGACGTACCTGTCCCTCAATTGGTACTTCAGGTTATTTTTGTCAATATTTTGTGATAACTTCATAAAGTATCAGAATTAGCTTTACTCTTTAACGAAGTAATGCTACGGCCTTTATGAACATGTGTCGGATATTGGGTAAGCACGAACTAATCATCATTTCATGAAGATTAATTATTGTTTGACTCTTTCAGACAACTCTTGATGTTAAACCGCACTGAGATGAAACTGCAAACAAGTTAATATTCGTGTTTTCCATCGATTCTCTTTAACCGTATTGTCAACTGACCCTCTATTAATTACAATAACATTTTCCCACTTGAAAGCATCTAATAAAAGAGTAGATTCGGCTAAACGACTAAGTTCGATTTCACAAACGTACACGGCTTGTAAATTCTTCAGTATTTTATCAAGTAAAGTGTGGATGAACAAAACGGATTAAGGTAAATCTCTTTCTATATATACCTCATTGTCATGACTAAATAACACATTGGCTGACTCACTCATTTGTCAGCGCCAGAGAAACATTTATTACAGGTAGGAACTTAAAATTTTAAAGTAATTTTGCAGAGGATCACAAGGAAGTGACTTTTCGGAATTCTAAGTTTTTAAGGGATAAATCAGGGTAAAATTTAATTCTTCAATTTTTTACCATGGACACAATGTTTAACGAACTAATTGAGGTATCTTGATTTTCTATGTATAGAGAGTTAAATCAAATATCTAAAACTTAGTATCTGGAATTTTTCGGTATTTCAATTTTAAACAGGTGTAAATGTTATGGCGTCGCGTCGTCCTGAATGGCTGACTCATACATCAGAGACAAGTATTGAAAAAAGGAAAGTGAAATGATGGCTAGTTGTTTCTTCTGTATTATAAAGGTTCACTAAGAAACAATTTTTCGACATTAAGATTTTACTAGGGTGAATAAAAACGACATTTTTTCGAATGTTCGCGAATAAATTAAGATTTTTTAATACTACATACTTCCTTAGTCTACACGAAATTATAAGGAATAGTAAATCTAGCAAAGTCAGGTCGGGTAAGTTAGTTTATATAATGCAGCACAATTGTACTGAAGTAACGGGCTAAACTCCAAGTTTCTCTTCGCAAAGCGAAGTTCATGCAGGTGAAATAATGTTCGTGCAACTAATGCTTATTCTATAGTTCATTTAATTTCCTAGAGAACATTTTAAAATATAGATAGACTATATAATATTGCACAGAGATACATATTTAGAACGAGTATATTTTCAATCAAATAATTAACTAAATAGTTTAAAACCCACTACTTAAGAAGTGAAAGGTAGAAGACTCTTTCCACGATGCCTCCCTACTAAATCACAAATCCTGGCTCTTTTGTATGGTCTTGACATTAACCTAGAACAAGTCATGCTCATGTTTCAAATAATATAATCTTAAACAAATATTTTGAAATGTATTATAACTCTATTACAAAATCCACTTGCAGTTCTTAGATATCAGTTTTTGAAATGCGAATACTTGAAATGTTTGTACTTAAATCCAAGATAAAAGTGAACAGGAAGTTCAAACATACAGTACACACCACTGCTGAAGGCGTTTTGTAAAGTTTGTGTTTGAAAGTAACAGACCAAGTCCTTTGTACTGACGACGGAACACAAATAACTCGCTCACGCACGCATGGAGCATACCTCGCACGCACGAGTCCTCCGGTGACACTTGTCCCTGCAGCACGTAAGGGCGCTCACGATCATTTTCCGCTCCAGAGAAGTAGGACCTAACAAAGCTGAATATTGCTTTGAGAACGAAAATGGAATTGTTTTCATGTCTTTGGGAATATGATGTTTATGTGCAATTCTAGCCACAAGATCATCGTAAAGAGAATATTATCGTTCGATGAATTACTCATCCATATTACGCATCCCATCGTCACATGCAGATTTTAAGTACTTAATAATCCATATAAAAATTCTGATACAGTCTGTTCAACAAGAGTTTAATTCCTAATATGTCAGCTTAACCTCTATTTCCTACATAATAGTGAAATGTATTTAAAAGGATTGAATGACAAAACAATTCAGAAAAAAAAAAGATTAGTTCAAGGAGTTATAATTATTTGTACGGAATATGTAATAAGTATGGGACGTCATGAAAAATTTTTTCTTAAAATCCATTAGAATATAATTTTTTGATGAATTTCGTTAATAATTATTAGTTGCATTAATAGCATAAAGGATGTTCAACATTAAATAATTTAATCATTCTACACTGAATCAGAAAATTTAGTAGTTAAATTCACTAATTAAGGAAAACGAAGTTGACATAAAAGAAGAGCTACGCTTAAATTTCAATAAATATTGTTTGGATACGAAAGGAAAATCATTCGTAATTCATATTTAGGGTCTTTCATTGCGATCACTGCATTACACAGGAAAAATGGGAAAATTAATTAACGAATAGGTATTTTCAATAATAAAATATTTAAGGTGACGATTATAATAAAATAAATATACGTAATTCCATTTATGTAAAGTTACATAATGCTATGCAAAGAATGCGTGCACAAACTGGACGAGCCGGTTGAAGCCCCCTAGTATGGATGAAAGCAAGAACGAATAGGAGAAAAGGAGAGGGAGAAGGGATAAGGGACGGAAGCAGCGAAGGAGAATTGAAACAACATCCGCGCACCCACGCGCGCGCTCACTCGCCCTCCAACATAATCGATAGAGATTACTCAACACGTGCCGTTACAGCCGCTGGGGTCGACGCCCATGCCACCCTTATGCTCGTATACGCACAAAGGACAGGAGGCGCACATTCAAAGAAAAGGAGTAGAAATAAATGAAGTGGTTAGTGGACACGAGGACGATGAAATGGGGTTTCACCGAAGATGAGGAGGGAATCGGAAGACGACTGACAGTCAAAAGCTGCCGTGCATTGATGGAACGTTCATCGTATTGGAAACTATGAAGTGAAGGTTTACAAGTCATTTTATTTGAAAAAGAAATACATTTTTGAAAGCAAAATTTGCAAACTTTATGATCCTTTAAACGGTTTTTAAGGAGTATTTCATCCGTAAAAAACATGAAAAATAACACGATGCAAACACAACAATTCTTTTGACCTCTGAGTGTGGGGAACTCGTGGTTGAAAAAAGTCTTCCATTTGTTTCCACACATTCTCAATGAGCTCAAGGAGTAATTCCTCATTTAGAGTAATTTAATATTAAAACAATCTTAGGAATTGAAGTTATAGAAGAAAATGAAAGGGGCAAATGTAGAAGACTATTCTGTTGTGGATAAAGGAATCAATAAATAAACGTTGAAGCTAATTATTTATTTATTCTAAGCTTCAGAAATATTTTTAAAACTTTCTTTGAAATTTTAGGTATCGTAAATATTTAACAAAATATAAAAGTGATACTATTTGTATTATCTATTTTGAACATTATTCAGAGATAAACAAGATGACTGTTCACCAGCTCTTACTCATAAGAGATTATAAAGGAGCATAAAAGAGAAGAAATGAGTCATCAGATGAATGAAGGACACGAACGAAAAATCGAAACGGATGCGCTAAAAGAGAAAAGAATTGCGAGATAGGTGGAGCAAGTAACTTAAAGCAATTCACAACAATCGACAAGAAAGTGAGTAGTACAGAGAATTATATTTCTATAAGATCCTCCATTCAATTCTCAAGAGCTAATACTCATCAGCTCCAGTTAATTCGTAACGTCAATTTCACGTATTACACGGTAGCAATTTTGGACGTATAGGGGAAACGAATGAATTGTTTACACATATCGCTTAATAGAAAAGTAGAATTGTATAGGTTCAAAAATGTCCCGTGTTCTCTTCAGACCTTTTCAAATCGTGTTCCGGGAAACTAAGTCTACAAGAACAATGATTATATCATGGGTTGGACGTATATAAATATATGAAAGAATGCGACCAATTCAAACTTTCTGACTCGTATTTTTAGTTTTTTTACATAACTCACCTGAAAGTAAAACGCAACTTATTTTACAAAACTTTTAAAAAGGCGTACTAATTGTAGGTAAGTCGTGAACTCTTCGTTTGACAAGTCAATCTCCAAAGCTGGTTGAAATTCATCAACTCTTAATTTTGTAATTGACCCATCCCCGCACAGTTTATTTGTTAAAATGTCTGCTTTCCGCGACTCAAAGTAGGAGATATTTCGAATTGCAGAATGTAAAGTATTACAGAATGGTAATTTAGGGGAGAGTACGGCTTTAACGACGTTATTTTACACTGACATCAAGTAATTTTGTTTGTTGGTAATCAATTGTATAATTCTATCGATTCAATAATTCTGACAGTAGAATTTGGAACGTCGTCTTTAAGGTGCTCTTTGGATGTTCTTGTATGAAATCTTTCCCTTAGCGATGAAACGAGTCCAGAAAGGTAGCAAAATTTCCCTGACCTCGTCATCTCGTTGCGCAAACTAGCAAAGCGCTTCGTGTCGCAATTAACTTATCGCCATTGTCCTTCTTCATCGTGTTAGCGCGCGTCAGTGAGCAATTATATGGAGGCTTGTGTAGAGCATGCAGCTCACATCAGCAACAGCAGGCGGTTCTCTGGGCACACGACACGCCCAATGGGGTCTCATCATTCGCGTCGGTCGCAAGGCGCGAGCACTGGGTGGTCAGTTACTGCATTCCCAACCTCAGCAGCAGCTACAATGCATTGCGTTCACTATCCTACGACGGCGCATCCTAACTCCTCTTGCATTTCACCACTCCGACATGGTATCTACACTGATGTCTTCTCGTTGTTCCCAGAGCCATTCCCCACGTCGCTGGTTTGGCCTCGTCCCGTCTTCATCAACCTCCGTCTCCCCCACATGTGTCTCGTTTCGCTTAATCACTCTCCACCCTCTCTCATCCCTTGTTGTCGCCGCCGGGTCTTCGCCAAATTCAACATAATTGTCCATATCGCCGGTAGCTGTCGCCGCCCCTCTATGTCTCCCCATCCTCCCTCACTTCCCTCTTCACCTCCGGTGCAGTGCGCTCGTGTATCTCTCTAACCGTCCGCCAATCCTTGAAGCGTCCAACAATCAGTCAGCGTCACAGTCGACAGAAACGAAAGCACGCGGTGCCATCACAGATGGGACGTTCTAAACAAACGCGTTTCCCAGTAAAACAAAGCCGTAGACTTTCTTTATTGTTTCCCATCTCAATTTGCCAAGAAAACAGCGGTTTCATGACATATTTCTTTACACTGATGAGTTGTAACTTCATTTCTTTCATGTATTTCGTACAGTTTTCATAAAATACGATTATTCATCGAATTCATGCGTGATTGCTGTTGAGAAGACAAAAGGTATAGTTTGTAATGACTCATCCTTACAAAATTATTGTACTTAAATCGAAATTCACAGACAGGCATTCTCACAAAGAAAAAGTTGAGTTGACTAAGAAATCCAACTCTTTAAGAAAATTAATTATTTAAACAACGTAAGTAGTACATGAAATGGCGTTAATCAAAGGAAGGAAACACTATTTCAAATGGAGTCTTCTTTATTTACTTTACTTGAAGCACAGATCACCAATTATTTACATTCGTATCTTGAATTTTATTAGTACGTGATTCAATTCAATTCCCAGTTAACGAATGGATAAATTCTCTCTTAATTGGACAGTCTTCTAAACGACTGCAGCGTTGTGAATTTTGCTGTAATTTGAGAAACATAATTTTATTATTGACTTAGTTATTACAGGTTGTCCCAGGAATTCACGTAAAAATTGGAACGATGATAGAGCACTCACAGCGGTGGTCTAATGGTAGTCCTCCCACGATACCTCTGAACTGTAGAGCGCGGGTTCGAACTCTGCTCGGGCGAACTAGGTGAGGTCTGCAGCTGGAGTTTCCCTCACCTTCCAGACAAATGTCTGCTCAGTACCTCAAGTTCCCTGGCAACGCAACTTCTCTCCTTTCCACTTCCACCTCCAAAGTCACGGTTAGATGGAAAAGCATACCTCGCGACCTGAATCTCGCCATAAGACATGAAATAAATAAAATGAATCATTAGGAACCAGAATCATATGAGAACAGATGTCCGTAAATGTCACCATGAGATAAATGACACAAAAAAAGAGTTAGAACACAATGCAAAAAGGTGTTTGGTGCACTTTATTAGGGAAATAGAGGAAGTGATTTTTACGTGATGTTCTAGAATATATAACATTCTGATTATTATGAAACGTATACATCAACATCCTTATTGTTTCTTTCATCTACCTCTGTAAAAGATTATTGGATTTCTTGTTCACTCGCGTATTTCATATCCAAAACAATATCATGAACTCAGGAAGTTCAAACGGACCGAGCTAACCAACTGTTCGGAATCCAACTCGTGTCCCACAAAGCATGGTCCGTACTACACAAAGACAATTCGCCACGAGGTCATATTTCGCTCAGATTTCTCTCGTGCTCAAGAAACAACAGCACTGGAGCACCCCTGGTAGCTCAGTGTAATTCCGGGTTCAATACCCGGTGGGGTCAGAAGAAAATTGTAGCTTTCCACTTCAATGTCCTAGTTCACATAGCTGCGACAATCGGAAAGCTAATTTATCCTCCTTCTATCGTCCTCCAACTACTCCTAGTATCACTAACTCTTACTATTACTAACAACTCCTACTAACACTTCCACGTGGACCGGTTGGCAAACCCAGCTAACCGACCCACCTACTAAAAATAGCCCTACCACCGACATCCTACTTCCTATAGCTCCATGTAGACATGCATCAGTAGAAGGTCACATTTCCAATTTACAAATACTACAATGAGAATGAAAAAGCAGCAATGGAAGTGCTGAAGGTACGTGTCAGATTTCTGTCGCCTGCGGTGGCGTACGCGGTGAATCGCGCGCCAGCTGACAACGTAGAGCAATGAAGCGCAGACTCACGTGATAAGTGGCAAGGGGACGGAATCACACTGGCACACGCATTCGGACTCAAAAGCGAAGTGAAGTGAGAAGACGTTGGGGGAGAGAAGATCAAGGAGCAATGCAATGTCTAGTGCTGCGAAGAAGTGAGGGGAAGAAGGACTACGTGCTTGAGGATTGTATGCAGGGAAGAAAAGCGTTTGGAAATTGCGCAGAACTCGTGTCGAAGGGAGGTAGTTCATGGTGAAGACGTTGTGGGTGGGAGAAGAACTAGGTGAGAGGTGGAGGGTGAAGGAATTGGGAGCGACGTTACGAGAGAGCTCCAGGGAGAAGGGCATAAGGGCCACAATAGGCCAACGCTCGCGCGACTCCGAGAATTAATCACTCCACGATGGAACGGTGTCGGGGACACTCGTTGCCACTGCATGCACAGACGCTGAATGCCCGCCGGAGGCGACGCCTGACGACACAGCGCTCACGTGCCTGAGGAACAGAGAACATTGCGACTCCAATCGTAATGAGAAAATGTGTGTGTTCTTATACATTTCTATAAGTGTTGGCACAAAATGCCAACTTTGAGCACATATATCACATTGGTTTAAAGATATTCTTAATAATTATTTCACTTCAACAGTTATGATTAACATATTCTAGGAAACATACCATTTTAAAAGTCAAATTAGTTAAATATATTTCATTTTCACTTCTACGTATGGGCATCGTTCTCATTTAATATTTTGTCGTACGTTTCACATTATCCCATGAGGAATACTTATTCTCCACTGATTCACGCTCTAATAAAAGGACATTTCCATTTCCAACAAAGTAAATATCAGCGGATTTTGTTTTCCATAACATTTATTCAAAACCACAACAACAATTCATATACCAAATAAATAAACCATATTCAAGTCTAGTTGGGACAAAAATATTGACAATGTCCCTGCCAACGCGGTCCAATTCATGTAATTGGGTTGATGGCTTCAAAATTTGATGTCCCAAAGTTAATATTGTTGTTATTAAAAATAAGTAACGTTTTGCTCTACCAGTCATAGCTGTTGATGATTAGTTTCGCTTACATGATATGTGTCAAATCAGCCGATTTTCTTTGCTTTTCGAGAGTTTATTGACGAATCACTCCATAAGAATGAACCAGAGAAAATATTTCAATTTTTTAAGAGATTTATCGCTATCAGTGTGGATGTATTTTTGTTAAGAAGAATATGTCTTTTAAATTTTATTTATTGCTGTATGTAAATAGTGATATATGTTTAACTTTATAACATGATTTGTTTAAATAAAATAATTTGTAATATTTGAAATATTTTAGTTCGTTCTCCTAGGTATTCATAAAAATTGGAAAGGTATAATCAAAACTGAAATGTGTCAGCAACAGTCACAAGATAATTTCGTGTAGATTAACTACTACTGTGGATTTTCTGAACAATGTGCCAAAACTATTTTTTTTATCATTTAGCAGAGCTTTAATGTTTTATGAGGTGTTCTAGCAAACTCCCCTCCCCCCACAAATAACTACTTTTTTTACTAAAGCAATTGTTATTAGTTTCTATTGAAAATTAATGGATAATAATTTTCACTTCCACTCAGAATACAGAACTTTGGTCACAATACGTTGATTGGTTTAAATTTTATGACGGGTGATGAAACTCATGAAGTCGAAGACGAAATCTTCTTCCCTTCGCGCAATGGGATAATAGACGTTTAACAAGTCATTGATGAAATCTTATTCTTAATGCATCAATGTTCTCTTAGATGTCCAAACATAAACCGATTGAGATGCAGTTACTTATTCCCCAACAAGTTACGAGATTTTAAAATGTAAGGACTAACTACATTTTAAAATCTCTAAACGATATTTGATATTAAAATACTTGGTTAATATAAATGTGAGATTTTCTTCTTTATTTTAACATAGATAAATTTTTCTCTGAGCAGTGCAAAAGTATTATTTATTTCGAAAACGAAATTACTTCCCGTGTTCGGAAACACTGCTCAACAATACGCTGTCGTCAGACTGCTGATCAAGGCATGCTAGCGATACGTAACGGAAACTAGTAACATGCGAGTTATGAGAGGTGTTGAGTATGGGGAAGATCAAAGAATGGCAGAAACAAGCGATGCAGTGGATCAATCTGCGGTGATTAAAAGCTGGTCAGTGCTCGTGCTCATCATCAACGATTTCCATTAACGAGGGGTTACGTTGTGAAGGAAACCTTAGTTCATGCACCAGAAACATTATGGAATTTACTGTATTTATGTATTTACTTGTAGGTTTATACGTGCCTTCACTACCTATATTGGAGTTCGGTAAAAATTTGGCGCAATACTCTGTAGTAGCACTATCTTAATTCTATTATTTGTTTTCGTAAGCAAAAAAGTGAACAATTTTTTTTGTGGGGCTTTACGGCTCATGTCGACATCAAAGGTCATTGGAGCCCGAAAAACTTGTACAGGTAGGGAAAATGCAGTTACGCACTAGGGAGAGCCAACATGACTCNCCAACCCTACCCACTAAAAACCCTCCTGATCTACAACACACCAAAACATATCTCACAACATACATCAAATGGAGGGGGGGAGCTAAAATGAGGGGGGCACATAACATGAGGGGGGACAAAGAATAAGGGGGGACAAAAAATGAGGGGGATGAGGAAAATGAAAGATACCCTAGCCTTAATAGCGTCGGGATCGAAAAGAACAAGAGGTGACCAAGGAAGGTCAGGAAAGAGAAAGGAAGGAGCATGGCACAAGTAAGTGGAAGTAATGCAAGACCCAGCTCGGGGCCCCGTGTTCGCCAAACACGTACTTACTAGATGTAAGTCCCCTGGGGGGACGAAATTATTCAATGTAGTACCTTCGTTCAGGTGAAAATGGCTGACACAGCTGGAGGTTCCGGGTTTGAATCATAACCAGTCGTCATTTTTTGCCTGCCTCTCTCTTTGTACGGTATAACGTGAAGCTCTTTCGAGTCATGTAGTTTTTAGCTCTAACTAAACTATGAACAAAAATTCTAGTAATTCATATTATTACAGTTTATTCGAAAATAATAATCCATTATCATTTTCGCATACACAGACTAGAGAGACGTAGATCATTTTTGACGTTTGCAAATTAATGAAGAAATTATTACTAATTTTCTAATTTCAATTTTTTTTAAATCGATCGTATTAAATATAACTTTAATTGTTTACATATTTTATTTTGTTGACTCAATTCTCGTGTAGCTTTCGCTCCGCTGCACCTCAAACCCCAGGTCTCCCTTCGAGGGGATACTGGGCGCAGTCTCGCGGGACAAATATGTCACGGATTCGTAGGAATGGCGACAGCCAACATTGTTCGTACGCAGATACGTGCCTTCCATAATCAGGATAGATGACACTTTTTTCTTTTCACGGTAGCAGTAAGTTGCGATTACCTTTGCCTAGCGAGTTCGATACAAACATGCATAGTTATTCGTGAAATAAACTTTCGTAATTTGACGGATAGAAGAAGAATTCGTCTCGACTATACAGATTATTTTAATGAAAAGAGATTTCGATGGCATTACCGTCATCCGGAGTGGTTCTACGAACATTGAAGCACCCAGTGGGGAAAGTCTGTCCTGAAGACATCCTAGGATTAATTCCAAACTTATCTTTTGAAGATCTGTCAAGAACATTTATAAGATATCTCTACTTCGTATTTACGGAATTAATCCATGGTTTACAGGTATAAGATGATCTTGAATAGGTCTTTGCATGATATCCTCAGCTTTTGTGTGAAAGATGACCTATGAACTTACAAAGTTCGTACATTGAAGATTATCTCCAGATCGTCTGCAAGATGTCTGCAGTTAGTACTGCTGACTTAGTCCTCATTATATCTTTAGAGGATAGTCTCTACGGTATCTTATCAGGATATCCTTATTTCGTCCGCGGAGGATATCCTGTGAACAGTCATAGTTCATAAAGTGAAGATTATCTCGAGATAGTCTGGTCCAGTTAGTCCGCAACATGTCCTCAGTTCGCACTTTTGACATAGTCCTCACTTCATCTTTTGAAGATAGTCTCTTCCGAGTTTCCTGAAAATAAACTAATTTTGTTCTCTTAGGATTCCCAGTTGACATACGTTATTCATTATGAAGATTATCTCTCGACGTAGTGAGAACAAGATAGTCCTTTACCTGCCCTCAGCATGATCAGTAATGGCTTAATATTGAAGAGGTGGGTGGGCACATTTGTATTTTCGCGTCGGTGCAAACAATCAAAAACAACGCAGTTTTTTCTTTCAAATAAAGATGAACAATCAGAAACCTACGACCTAATTCAGTAGCATTAACGGAAGTTTCGTTTAAATGTGGCCGTTATCCTTAGGTAGTGGGTACGCCACGTGACGATTGCAACAGCAATGAGACTTCACACCAGCTCTCGACAGCATCATATTACACTGTTGAAAATTCTCGTCGAGCTGCGAGGTGTTAGTCCTTGTCTATAGTTCAATGCGTGTGGCAACTGGGCGTTCCGTCGCATTAATTCAAGGTTCTCTTTGGTGAGGACAGGGGAATGGAAACTTTCGTTGAATATTCGTCGTAAGCGACGCTGTATAGCTTATTACAATCCCGTTAGTTATCCGGATATTTCATTTCAGGTAAGTTAATTTGTTTTCTTGTAAGACGTAAATGCTACCTACCTAAACAGGCTTATTATCCACCAAGTGGATATACGCGGGTTTTAATTGTTTTTTAGAAATAAATTGAATTTCTATTCGAAATTTGAAGCTGAAATACGATCTAAGTATTGGAACAATTCATTACTTTTGCCAAAGAAAGCAGTGACACCATTTTGTGCTGGGTTTCACGTCTGGAAGGATGTATACACTAAGCTCCAGAAACTTGCACTAACATCACACGTTACGCTAAATGATAAATTTATTGTCAAAAAACAGTACAAACTGCGTATAAACACGTGGAGGACAATAAACTAATTTACTCTCTGGAAGCAAGCAAGGAACCATCCCATCAATTCCGATCAAGAGCCCTATGTCCGCCTCTACCCGAAGGAAAAACAGAGAAAAACACCGGCCAGGATGGGGCTACAGAATTAATGTACACAACCGTGCCAAAGTTGAGTACACATAAAACTAAATTAATATGAATAATAAGACAACACAATCATGCAAGAAAATAGTTTTTGAAATTGTTAAAAGTTAATCAAAAAGTACGAGAGCAATGGCATGATAAAATATAAGACGGATTTAACTTTTATTAAAATCAATAAATTCTTTTACATTGTGCAGGAGATACTTTTTTAACCGCGGATTTGATGAGATTCAATTTCTTTTATATTCTTGGGAAGGGAATTATATAGAACGATTCCCGGATGATAAGGTCCTTTTTGGCAAAGAGTAGTTGACACTCTAGGCCGATGAATATTATTCCTATTGCGAGTATTGTGTTCGTGAACGAGACTGTTTCGTACAAAGCAAGGGTGGTGCTTCAGTAATTCGGTCTTAACAAACACGGCCGTTTCATAAATATAAATGCAGGGAAGTGTTAAGATATTTAATTCCTTGAATAATAGTTTACAAGAGTCTCGGGGGTGAGATTTACAAATTATCCGAACTATCCTCGTCTTAATTCTGAAAGTTTGAATACTCTGACCGGAATTACCCCAGAAGGTAATGCCGTAACGTAAATGGGAGTAAACGTTTGCAAAATAAACGCAACGGGAAATACGTGGACTAACTGCGTTAACTAAGATTCGGAATGCGTAACACAATTTGCTTAATTGGGAATTAAGATTGTCAATGTGACAATTCCATTTGAGGTTGTCTTGAATATGGAGACCTAAGAATTTTGTATTTGTAACAGTTTTTAATTGTGTTCCGTTTAAAGAAAGAGAAACCTGGGGTAAAGATTTTGTGATACTATTGTGAAATGACATAGACACTGTTTTGTCAGTGTTTACAATGAGACGATTTGCATGGAACCAAGTCGAAAGGTTAGACAAAACTTTTTGAGCATTGGCGTGTTTACATAGTAAATTAGTGTCATCAGCAAAAAGAACCATTTTGCAATCTGATGTGGATGATGACATGTCGTTCACATACAATAAAAAGAGTATAGGGCCGAGAATTGATCCTTAGGGTACTCCGCAAGTAAGTGTTTTTTTTCTGAAAGGCAACGCTGAAGTGTTTTATTTTTAGTATAGGATATTTCGACCTGTTTATATCTATCCTTTAAATAAGAAGTTAGCCATTGATGTGGAAGTCCACGAATGCCTAGAGAATGCAATTTGGAAATGAGAAATCCGTGATCGATGACATCGAATGCTTTGGATAAGTCAAGAAAAACACCCTGAGGATTTTCTCCACGGTCTAGAGATGTAGTAACATCGTTTAAGAAGGAAAATATGGCGCTAGTAGTGGAAAACAATTTCCTACAACCGTGTTGATCGTCAGAATGTTATTTTTTGATAAAAAATCTAGAAGACGCTTATAAAACAATTTTTCAAGGATTTTTGAGGAAGTGAGTAGTAGAGATATTGGTCGGTAATTTCCAATATTAAGTTTGTTTCCTTTCTTGTGTAAAGGTTTCACTTTAGCTCTCTTAAATATGTAAGGAAACACCCCTTCCGATAAAGAACTATTAAAAATATTTATGAGTAGATTTAATATACGCAAATTTAACAATAAACTCAGGTATATCATCTATGCCTGTTGAAAATTTGTTTTTTAAGGAGCTGATGATTCCCATGACTTCACTGGCGTTAGTTTCGGAAGTGAACATAG
>NNCF01128589.1:375236-405482 GCA_002313205.1 Laupala kohalensis
GAATTAAACAAACTTGCGATGTCCTGAGGATTTGAAAAATATTCGTTCTGCCACAGTATAGAAACATTTTCTTCGCGATTTTCAGAAGTTGACGTGTAATTGTTAACAATATTCCACATGGATTTCATCCGGTTGTTCGATTTNAGTATATGCCTGTCGTTTAAAATAACTTTAGCTGCATAGACTACTTTTCGGAGAATAGTCTTATATTTACGAAAATAATTATGGAATTCGGGTGGTTGGTTATAGCGTTTTGAAAGATAATATAAACGGCGTTTGTTTTTTGAAGAAATTCTTATCCCTAGGGTGATCCATCTATNCGAAATTCTTATCCCTTGGGTGTTCCATCTATTGTATTTCTTTGTGTTAATTAACTTGCGTTTAATGGGAAGGCTAGAGTTGTAATGTTTTAGGAATATTGAGATAAATACATTGAATTTGTCGTCGGTGTTTTGGCTTTTGTAAACATCTTTCCATGTTTCTTCACGCAAATAATTTATAAATATGGATTTATTTATGTCATTAAACTCTCTTGTAAATTTGTAAAGGATTTTAAGCGGTTTTAGTGTATTATTAATAGTCAATACTTGAGCAAGGTGATCACTGTATCCGGCGATAAACACTTCAGAGAGATACGAGATTCCATTGTTGACTATAATTTGATCTAGCAATGTTTGAGATGAGCCGGAGAGGCGAGTGGGGTCGTTTATCGTAGTAATAAGGTTGAAGGAGTCGATAAGATTCTTGAATCGATTAACTGGTGAATGTGCAGAGTCGGATGTACTCAAGAAATCGATATTGAAATCACCACATATAACGATAGATTTAGTAGATTTATGTGCGATATGTTCTAAAACATTTTCGAAGTTCCGAAAAAATATGTCAAGATCTGATTGAGGAGGTCTATAAATACACAAAACAACAATACCGGTGTCGGTCAGTTCAACTGCAGAAATTTCGAACACACTATCTACGCAGAAGTTCTCGTAGCCTGTCAGTGGAGAAGATAAAATATCATTACGAACGTAGATACACGTACCTCCGTGGGGATTTTTGCCTTTAAAATTTTGCCGACAGTAAGAACTTGCTAAATAATAATTAGAAATAGCAGTATCGTTGATGTTGTTAGTTGAAAGCCAATGCTCTGTGAGGCATAGCAAATCGAATCGATTTTCGTGTACCAGAATTTCAATGTCTGTCAATTTGTTTGAAAGGGATTGGACATTATGATGAAATATAATTATTTTATTTTCGCAAAGAGTTTGTGACTCACGAGAAATGGAATCGACGTTAGATTGTGGAGAGGAATTTGAAATTGGTACAGCTTCTAGTTCCGGATGAAGCTCGCACACAGCACCTGAACGCGATTGTCACCTTCGAGTACCACATCGTACTCCTGAGCGCAAGTTGTAACGGTGTATGGGGGCGACAGGAGGAATAGATGTTGACGTGGGAGATGAGGAAGCAGTAGGTGAAAGAACGGGGACAGGAGAAGAAATGGGTGTGGAGATAGGAAGAGGAAATGGTGATGAGGTAGGAGCAGAGGGAGGTGGAGGAGATGAGGTAGAAGTAGAGGGAGGTGGAGGAGGAGATGAGGTACGTGCAGGAGGAGGTAATGGAGGAGGTGGATGATGTGAGGTCAGATGTGAAGCTAGGAGAGAACCGAAGTGCTGTTTCCCAGACGGTTTCAGGTGTAAACCGTGCTGGGTAAAGTCCTTGGCAGTCAGGTGTGGTTGCAAATCAAAAAATGTGATTTTTGTGTCTGCCAGGTGATGTTTTAGGGAGATGTTTGCCAGGTTAATTTCGTGGTTTATTTGTGGAACGTTGAAGCGTGGAGGCAGGCTAGAGAGCACTATGTTTGTGTGCAGGGAGGCCATTTTTAGTTTCTGTAGATGTTCAGACGCGTTAAAATGTCCACCCAAGTTGATATCGTTCTGCCCACCTATGATGATTACTGTGTCCCGCTCAGTGAGTTTTTTAGTGTAAGTGTCCAGTTCTCGAATAACTTCAGCCAAACGAGCGTTTGGCTTAAAGAAACCGGAGACTGAGAACTGACTAGGAGGCAATCCACGCAATACGGAGGACATCTGACGACCGTGCGAATCAGCTAGTATGAGCACGATTGATTTCTGCGTGAAAGTGTTGGTATCATCTCTGGATAGCACTACTTTACGTGATTTTTGGCGGCTGTGCTTACCAGTGCGTGGTGTGTGAACAGGTCTGGGTACCGGACGGGAGGGAATGAAACGAGTAGGTAAGGGAGGAAACAGGGACATGTCATCTAACACACTGAACCTATTCTGAGTGAAGTGTTGGAGTGGTGCATGTGTCGTTGGTCTAACCGGGTGGTAGCAGTTGGAAGGACGTCGAGAATTTCTAACTGTAGTCCAACCGCCAATCGTTTTCTTATTGACCTCTTCCAGCGCACTGATTCGTGTGTCAATATATTGCACCAAGTCATTGTACGCCTTCTGAAGATCAGCTTTGAATGTGTTGAGGAATGCGATAGTGTCCATTGTTGTGAGATAGTTAGCAACTTCACGACAAAAGCAAATGAGAATACACGAAAACTGACAACTAACACCGAATGAAGGATGCTAGTATAATAATATATTTATTACTACGGAAGTTACAAATGAGATAATAAATAAATTAAATATACAAACAAACCGACGACAAAAATGATTGAAATAATTATTTAGGGCGACCACTGGAGATTAATTAATTCGACAATAACTACCGTATATTGTGTTAAAATGTAAATAAATACGAAAGAATCAAGAAAAACGAATTGTAAAATGATGTAATAATTCTATGAAATTATGACGACGAAAACTTGGATGCAACTGTGGGGCAGGGTTTAAATAAGTAAATAAACAAACCGACAACTAAAATGACAGAAATAATTTAGGATGACAACTGCAGATAAATTAATTCGACAATAACTAAGGCAATATTATGTTAAATTGTAATGAATAACTACAAAAAGATCGCGAAAACAATTGATAAAATATTGGAATAATTCTATTTACGACGACGAAACTTGAGCAGTGCAACAATAGAGTACGTTATTTGTAAGTTAATAATGATGTAATAGTATACGCACCAGAAAATCTAAATACAGCAAAATAATTAATTTTAATGCACCAAGAAGTTAAATTTATGATTCCGATTGTACTTACGTAAACTTTATCACACCTTTGAAAGAAGCACTGAATGAAAAAAATATAAAATTATATTTGGTCCGTTGAGTTTGAAAACCTTAGGAAATGTTTTTAGTGTTTTTTCACTTAACACTCACACAGAACAAAGAATTTTACGCTACAATGAAAGTTGGGATCTAAATACAACTACTGATCACAAAAAACTCGAAAAAATAAAATAATTAGAAAGATTAAACTGAAAAATAAAGAGAGCTCATTCACAACCGCAGCTAACGCCAGGAGCAGGCTAGCCAAGCTATTCAAAGCACTCGAAGGTAAGGATAAATTTTACTGCATCTAACAAAGTGTGGAGTTAGGGAATTCCTTGTTCTGGCCATTGTTTGTTATAAAATAGTTTTATAGTTGTTTTCCTTTTCTAGAATAAATTATTCATTGGTAGCAAGAACGGAAAATTGTGTCACCGAAAGACGTAGAGTTACCGAAAGACATAGGCTACTCATTGCTTGACAACATGATACACGTCTGAGAGCAGGAGATGCAAAACCAATTTTACCATGAACTAGCTATTTGTAGATATTTCTCAGAAATCATTTTGTTTCTTATAAAATATTTTGATATTGTATATTCTTTAATTAATGATATTTTTAGATAATTCTCCATTGTGTGTAATACATGATAATATGTTCCATAATTCGTGTTTTTAAGTGTCTTCTTGTTTGATATATTTAACATGCTCTACAATCTGTACAATTTATTTTATACATCATGTATTATACAATAGCTTTCAATTTTTGTTATAAATGAATGACTTTGTATTTTAAGTTTTATATCTTGGTCTTATAATAAATGTGATAAATACATAATTGTTTTCTTGTAATCTCTTTGACTTGTGAAGAGAGTGAATCATATCTTATATTATTACAAAAGACATTCTGGAGATGATCTTGAAGATCATCTTCGTTGTATGAACTCGAAATGATCTCAAGATAAATAGGACATTGTGGAGTTGATCTTAAAGGGCGTATTCATAGTATGAAAGAGAGATGATCTAGTAAAGATATACATAGGACATTTTAAAGATAATCTGAAGATATATCTTATATGTACGAACTTGAGATGATCTCATTAAGATATACTAACGACATGCTTAAGACTATATTCAGGGAGGTCTTCAAGAGAGTCTATGTGCGCCATTTTGATAACCTCAGAATAATCTCATAAGATATCCTAGGGATTACCTTATTATCTTACAAGAACATCTTCAGGATAAACTGAGGACAAAGTTTTCCCCACTGGGAAGAAATACGCAATATAATAAAAAGTAATAAAACGAAGAAAAATAACTTCCTTATAATATTAATACATACAAATGATTGTAATGCATAAATAACAACGATAAAAGAAAGGAATGAAATTTTAGCAATATTAAGTACAAAAATAGGAAACAACTAGTAAATAGAAATTAAATCTATTATTAGGAAAAGTTGTGAGATAAGTACCATACATTGACCTACAAGCAATACTGTTCTCAACGAGAGATAGTTGCAAACACGAACAATTTGTTGTTGAGGCCAAGAATCTCGTGTATAACGACATTATTTAGTTTTGCATCGTGCACTGTCTTGTGAATGTTGTGACAGACCTGTACTCGAACCCGAGACCTCCTTCTAAGGCAGCAGATGAGCTGTCCACTGCACCACTTGTTTCGACTCTTTGAGTCTGTACATAACATCGACCTGACCTGTTCCGGTTATGTACGAATATTATGATGTGTACGAGCTCTGGGAATCGAGTGGGTGGTGCAGTGGACAGCAATCCTGCGGTCATAGCAGGTCGTCCTAGGTTCGAGAACCCGTCCGTCACTTTTTTCACCTGACAGTACACGATGCAACCTTTGCTTCACGAGTAGGTACTCGGAAGTTAAAAATTTAGGTTTGTTTCCTTATGAACAGGGTATTCTACTAAGAAATATGGATATATACGCTGCTATTTATAATTAGCTAAATGCATGAATAGAAAGCCACATCAATGAGATGCATGGATGCATGAGCGTATAACGAATGGAATGCCCTCAGAATTCAAGCGAATAAATGGTGGACGTGGAGCATTCTTAAACATATAGAACTACATACTTATGCATTATCATGTTATGTTTTTCTTTCGATCCACATTTTTTGGAATTTGTATGACTGAGGCCTCAATACCTAACCTCGGTGGCCGGTTTCTGACGAAACATTTTCTGATAAAAAGTTCGTAGGAGAGATGTCGTATGTGTTTGAAATTGGCACAGACGTTTGAGGTTATAATGCATACAGCTGAATATATACCAAAAATATTGCAACCGACATTGCGATTTATCTTCGGAAGGAGATGTGCAACACCTTAGCTAGTTAATGAATACACATAAATGAACAATTACGCAATAAATAGTACACTATTTCATCTTAAAACTGGATAAATATTCTAGATTTTACAGCTACACTAAACTTCTAGAGAATGCCAAAAATGTGCAAAGTTATTAAGTAAAATGAGGTACGCTGATTTTCGTAAAATACAATGTGGTCGTGTTATGGTAAGTTGTTCTGGAAGCAAATTACGTATTCACAAACGACGTCGTCCACACATTCACTAAAATGCACTTTTGGGTGTTTATCACACACGTTTGAGATAATACCTGTAGAAACTGGTTGGAAAGAGAGGAAGGCCGCTTGAGCGGAAACAAGGGAGGTTACAGATACCACATCAAAGTCGGAAGCAAGACAAGCGTTTCAATGCAAGCGAACACGCTTTGACTGGTTGTTAGACACGGCAAAGGATGGAGAACGGAATAAAGTCTTCGAAAGTAACTTTTCTCATTACTAATCCCAAGAGGAACCATAATGTCCTATTACTTCAGATGAATGATTCTGCTTATCTCAGTCGCAATCAGTAAGATTATTATTAAATCAGAATACATTTATTACAGAGTAATTAAAGGTACAAAAAGAAGAAACCTTTCTATTTTTTCTATGTAAATGCTACAACTAAACATTACTACTTTGTATTATCCGAGATACTGTCGTCAGGGATGATTCGAATAATAAAAAATCACTTTAAAAGATGAAAGATGCAATACAACCCAACCACGTTTGTGCAAAAAGTATCACTGCTTATTTGCGTGTACCATGTAGTGCATAGTGACAAAAAATATAGAAGACAAGCAAAATATATTTCGGTTAAATATTTGTACACAATCGTATCAAGATTTATCAAGATTAATTCTGTCTACCAAGATTATTTCTTTATTCAAGATTATCAGAATTTATCACGATTATTTCTGACCCAAAGAAAATTTTTATATTTTTTTTGACAGAATATACTCACCAATAAGATTAGTTCTGTAGTGATTTCTGGTCTTTGTACGTTCTGAGAATGGCAATATCGACATTGTTACGACTGCTTTCCTTATATTTCTTTACTATGAAGCCAGTTCGGTTAATTGAACGTCCGGGTAAGAAGAAATGAGGTGTATTCCGTGTAGGATGTGATTCGCTCGCAACGTCACTCGACTGAGGTTTGGGGAGGTAAGCACGTCGCCGCTTGACGCTCATGCCATGCACCGCGACACGATCACATTAGGCAGGTCTGCTACCTGTCATAAAACACGCCAGTCTGCAATTACGCTGTGAGGGTTCCCCTCTTGTCGCAGCGCAGCGGCCTCGCTACCGCTTGCCCCGTTGCCGCGTCCCTAGGAGTCCCCGGTGGATTCATTTCGTGATGGAGCAGCTCTTCCAGACAGAAGCGCCTCCACCAGTCACACTGCTTGATAGATGCGTCTTAAAAAAGGTGATTGAAGATTTAAAGTTGTAAAACTGATTCCGAGTCACCTAAAAGTTGAATGATGAGTTCTAAAACATTATTTATATTTAAAGAACCCGATTGATGTGTTCTTCAGTATTGCCTCGTTTGTGTTCTCTAGTATTGCCTCTTTTGTGTTCTTTAGTATTGCCTCTAATTCTTGGGGTTTTTTCTTTTCAACAATTTACAAGTTTCTCATGAAAGTGCGCGTCAATCCAGTGTTTTAAATGAAAGAATTGTATCACATTTTAAATACATTCTACATTATAGGGATGCTAATATGTTTTTTATCGACAAAATTGAAATTTAATGCTGATAAACGATATTTTTTTCCTAGAGCAGTAGTTGAAAGGGGGTGCAAAAATCATTGCATACGCTGATAATCTTATTTTATTATTCCTGGCTACGTAACTAAAAATATTTCAGATATTAGTTTAGTATTTATGCAATCAAGTTACATTTTAATTACTTTCCACAATATGAACTATTCGTCAGTGATTTATTATTCATTGTATACCAACAATAACAGATTTTTAAGGTAATAAACATGTTTTTAAAAAAGTATATGAGCTTAATAGTCCCCGTAACTCGTCTGTCTTTTATCAAAGAAGATCGAGAAGAGTTTTATGTATTAGGCTACAACAAATATTTGTATTACAAAAAACTGTAATATCATCAAAATTATTAATACATAACGTACCCAACAATTTTAATTAATTGTAAAATGGGCCATTTGCGGAACTTCGAATAATTGGAATACTGTAGCTCAGAAATACAGAGAAAAATTGGCGTTTATGGATGAAATTGAATGTAGATCTACCGTTGTCAAACACGCGCATGCTTTCAAAGTTGCTCTACTAATTTCTCGATTTAATCATTGTACATACATACGTATTTCGGCAAAATCGTTTCATATTATTGAGTTCGTACAGTATTTAAAAAATTACAATATTACAATAATTCCAATGTTAAGCAAAGTGTCAACCTAAGTAACGGTTCTATAAAGGGAACAGCTGCATGCATTTATTGAAATACTATGAGATTTGTTAAACATAATAAGTTTTACAGTAAATATTTATGAACATTCGAAACCCAATGTTTGCATTATACAAATATTGCGTTGCGTTTGCGTAATTGCAATAACGTTAATGTAAGAAACCTGAGTACACTTAATACTCAACTGTCTTTTCAAATTACAGTGTACGAGTATATTGAGTGATTTAAAAGTACGATTATAGCACGTGTAATATTATCGTGAATTCCAATATGATCGTGAAGACATTTAGTGCAGAGTTGAATTCAACTGTCTCCTTCACACATACATTTTTACAACAATATAACCCATATTGACCGTGCTCTGTCGATTATTTAATTCTACCGCAACAATCACTCATCATCATCCACCTATCACATTCATTCACGTCATTCATCAACATACATTTCCCCGTTCAACTGCATCGAACCCTTGATTCTTGTAAACTACTGATAGAGCGCGCGGGGAGAAAATGGCGATGGAATAACGACCTATCATATGCAGTCTCCCCATCAATATAGATACGAATGAACAGTTAGATCTCTGAAAGTTTTCAAGAGTATATTAGAGGGAGTGATTTCATGTCTATTAACGCTTCAGGTAGTAATAAAAAGTTTCTCACATTTTTCTTTCTGATTCCATCGTAAATATTAGCAATGAACTTATATATGTCCATTATGTTAATCTTTATAATCGTTTCCATAATGTAATTGTTTATTTATTTTCTCTTAGTGCTAAGCTCAACTCTTACTCTTTAATATGCAATTTATTGCTCTGACATATTTATTGCTATGGAGTCCGTAAAATGTTAGACAAAATATTCAAAACTGTGTTGACATATTTATATCAATAATTTTTATTTCTAGTAAGTCATCAATTTTCCTGCATTTTAAAGTCATAATATTGTTAACTATTTAACGTGCAGGAAATCTAATTTTCCAATGCTTGGGAGAATGCATTTTTTCTTCTATAAGCAATATTTTGTAAAATTTTATTGTATTGTAAAATGTTTTAGTTTGTAAATTTTGTTGTATAGTATTATTTAAAAAAATGTTTAATTAAATTATCTACCTTTAAACTTATCACATACAGGTCCTCAAAATATAATAATTAACAAAAATGTTTCTCACACGAGGAAAGTTTGGGAAAACGCGATCGATAGTCTTCGTGACTTTATTCACTATTTAAAGATCCCAGATTATTTTGGTATTCAGAATGGCCAAAGTAGATTCATTTATTGATTAGATATTTCCAGCCAAGGTTCCCTATGTTTCCGCAAACCACTCGATAGAAGTGCATGAGAAATTTACGAGAACAACTCATATGAATAGTACATCAAATTAAGAACCACGAGAGAAATTTTTGTACACTGCCTCCACATCTTACCTCGTCTTTCGAACAGGTAAAACATAATGAAGTCAGAAGTTAGAGGAAAATTGATGAAGGCCCAATCCTAAAGGTATTCCTCTAGGTTGGGGAAAGAGCAAGAACTGTCATAAGTTCATTCGGCGTGGAGTATAGGACAGCTGCCCTTCGTAATCGATCTGTTTCATTTTCTTCCGAAGTTTTGTTCCCGATTGCTTGAAACGGACCAAATATAGAACCTTCGGCAATAACTCTCAGCCCACCAGTCGTACCACGGAATCCACGGATGCCTCGGGGAAATAAACGCAGTGGAGCTCCCAGTCACAATAGAGAATTGCGGGAGAGAATGTACGTATGTCGTAATATTTATTTTGAACGAATGTAGAAACGTATAAATGTTTGCTAATAAAAAAAATTTCACGTGTGATAAAAAAAACATTTATACCTCAATTTTTCTCTGAATTCTACTCTTCTCTACTAAAGTACTAAAATTCTACAATTTATTTTACAGATTAATTATAAATTAACCGTTCAGTCGATCTATTTGTTCATACAAGAATATGTTTGTTATGCTGACACTTCACTTGACCCTGCGGTATTTGGGCAGCTTATTCGCTGTATTTGGAAAAAATATTTGACGTATTCAGAAATATCATAAACATGCCATCCTCACATGGACCGAACAAGTAAATAACTCAATGCCAAATATGATTTCTTATACCAATGCTGGACGGAATGTATTTCATATAATTTAAGACATCTTTATATTGTTTCGTTATTCCAACCCTTAGACGTTCTAGTCCATATTAAAGAATAAAAAAGTCAAAATATATGTTAAAGAACCGAAATATCAACAAATCTCGATCACTCGCGTATTACTCACCGAAATACGGCAAATCAAAAGTATGCGGTACACGCAAATTTGGAGGTCTTATTGGAGTCCTTTGATGTGCGACTAAAAACCGACAAGAGAACGGATACGGGTATTCGCGTATTTGCCACAATAGAACAAATGAATACAAACACCTTCTCAACATTTGGAAGTGTTTGGGCAAATATGACAAATACTCAAGTGAATTGCTGGTATTAGGAACACAATATTTCCAGTCATCTCTAATTCAATAAATATTCTCGAATTAGAGGCAACAAATTCTCTTCTTAATTTTCAGTTTGTCATTGTATTCTAAAAGATAATTTCATATTTTGTTTAATAAATGAGCGTCTCCAGTTGTAGTATACCGCGCTCTCTTCTTCTACCTCTGTCACTACTGGTTCATGGTGATTCAAAACTCGTATAATTAGAGTAGAATTTGCAAAAGTGGACGAAGTAAGTTCAAGGCACGTTTTCTCGGGTTAGTCCCGTTTCCCTGTATCTTATCCCTCCACAATATTCATTCATCATCATTCGCTTCCTTTGGGGGGGGGGCCTTCATAGAAGGGCATCCAACGAAGTCTTAGGAAATTATGAGGCAACATCTCATTCTCTATATCCAAGACATTCTATGAGGTAAAACGAAAGAAGGAGAAGAAAAAGTAATTTCATAAAACGAAAAGTACTCTAATAAATAGAATTGCTTGACAATGTTCAACATTAGACTCATCAATACTTCAGGAGCCTTTTCTAACGTCAACATTTTTCCTCTGCTTTTGACTTCACACATGTCTCACATGGTTTCTGTTCATCAATTGACTTCAATTCCGGACCCGATCGACCGTAAAATAAGCATCAAACAGTTCCAACTGCAACATTTTGCTTCTACTGATATTGAAATGTGAAGCCTTTGACAATGCGATTCGGAATTAAAGATTTCTTCACCGCCAACGAGCGTCGGAAGCCCACTATTCACACAGCTTCTTCTTCTTCTTGAAAAGCAATGCGCACGAGCGATCGTCCTTGTAGGAGGGAGCGTACCCTCTTGGCTCAGCCTTCCCCGACGTATTCGCCGCCGTTAATTTGGCGCCGCTCACCACCCACGCGTCGTGGACCGCCCGCATTCCCTCGTCGTCTTTCGCTGTCCCCGTTCATCATCGCATTCACAGGAGGGAACCTTTATCGACTTTTCTCTAAACGCAGACACAGGAGGAGGCCACATGGATCTACTTGCCCCGTGACAACAGAAGGCAATAAACGGGACGGAAATTCTTTTCATCTCTTCAACTCTACTACGTTGCCACGTATAGGATATTCTCTACTCTCTATTTTTGTTGAAATTATTAGGCTTTTATAATGCAACATTACGTCACGTGCTATTTAATTTTAAAAATTATTTCAAGATTTTCATAAATACATTCAACTTGGGTATCTGTCTTTTGTATACCAAGAATTACTTCCACTAATTGGCAAACATACAAATCGAATATAGTCGATAATTATTATGTTTTATAACATATTGTATTTTATGGCATCTTATAGTTAATAAAATGTAAGCTGAATGCATCTGCTCTCATCAGAGGACGATGTGTGGGTTCGTCTACGACCACTGAATGAAATATATATTTTTTTAAACTAAGAAATAAAATTGATGATTGAGATTATACCAGTAAACCCATGCAAAAATTTGGCAGTCATAATACTACTATGAGAGAACCAATCACTTGATTTACTGTATCGTGAAAGCGGATAAAAGTCATAAAGAACGGTCATTAGAATTTCTTTTTCTAGGTTAATAAATGTAATACACTAAATTTAAATCATTTGGTGCAAAAATAATAAAAATGATAATTATGTGCACACTATCGAAGTTCATCGGGAATCACATAGAGAAGCTTCACATAGGGTAAGGGTAATGAAGTAACTACATTCTACATCGAATCATCGAGCGACCAGTTGCGACAACTGGGAGGAAATCGAGGAACTTGCCAAAATTCGAATTCAATTTGCATTTTAAAATAAATTTATGCAGAAAAATACATAAGAAATGGAAGAATACACTTCCAAAGTGTAGAAAATAATCGAAGTAATAATACTTCATTTGTAGTTAAATACGACGGAGAAAAGAGATATTTACAAAAAGGCCTTTTAGAAATAAGATACCAAGATAATTAAACATTTTGTGGAATTAGACAGTCGCCAATTTCATGTATTAGTCATTTTTAGTTTTAATCATTCTCTAAAACAAAAAGTATTTTGTTGATTGTATTGTGCCATAAATAAACGGTGAAATCTCAAGTATTCTCTTGCTAACATATACTTCTATTTTGGAACTCTCAATTTCAAGTTCCGAAAAGAAATCTCATTTTCGATACTTAATTATTTTTATCGCTGACTTACCAAATTTACGAAAATGTACCCCATATATATTTTGCATTCCTGTATCTTCTTCTCTGATACTATTTAAAATGTACTCAATTAATAACTTTCAAATACGAGTAAGTAAAAATTAATATATTCTCTCGAACCCATTGTTCGCTAAAATGAAATCAGTATAGAGGGACAAGACTTCGCAATAGGTCCCACAAGCTTAACGACAAAAGAAACATGTCCTCGGTTAAGTGACAAAAGGACGAAGCATCGTTGCTCGACCTTTAAGACGTAAATTGTAAGACGAATTTCCGAGTCGAGCCTGCGGCGCCAATGTCGTAACTTTAACTTGCTAACTGCCACTAACTTGAGGCTATTCTTCGCAGCAGCGATAGTCGCACAGGTCAGCTGGAAAGAGACGAGGAAGGGATCTTGAGATGCGGTGATAATAATGGACAAGTATCAAGAACAAGGAGGACAGAAGACATTAGGAGCACCAAGGATGTCGTTAAGGAACAGATGCGCGAAAAGAGACAGACATGGACATGGAGTAGAACTACGAGGATGTGATGATGATGACGCACAGCTGTAAGATGAGGAACCATGGGGATTTGAAGCAATGGCAAGGCTACAGTGAGAAGATGAAGCGGATTAGTGGGAATAACAAGCGATAATCCGAGGGCGAGAGAGTGAGACACGCCTCTTCAATGACACAAACATAGTTTTTCACAATTTCATAAGACGACGAGAATGACCTACATACAAAGACAGCAATGAGAACGTGGGAGATTGAAACCGACCCATGTCAGTTTGAGGGGGTTGGTGAGGGGGGGGGACATAGAGGAAGAGAGGTGGCGTGTGAGAGAGGGGTGTGACAAGACTGAGCCATCCATCCTGTCGGTTGCCAGTGTACGCTTCTACAATGTAGTGCCTGCGCCTGGCGCCTCAACCAAATGGATGTGAAACCATGGTCGTTGCCAAGAGCATGAGAGGACGAAGGCACAAGAGGCGCTAAATGGGAGCAGGGTGATTACGCGGAAGACGAAGGTTTGCTACAAGAGACATGTATCCGCTCATAATAACCCCTAAATTGATAACAACAATGTAATTTTATTACAGTTTTAAATATACTACAAGGGATCTAATGACCTTGACGAGCCCTAAAATCCCACAAAAAAATAAATAAGTACACTACATAATTTTAAAACAATTTTTACTTGGACACAAGGCACCTTAAAGGAACAGAAAATATTGTGAAAATGAGTAAAAATTATGGATCGGCAAATTCTGAGAAATACTTATTTAACCCTTTACACAAAAATTAATAACTTATATGACGGGAATAAGACGTTTATCTCCGTGAGATTGCTGTATATTTTCCAAATTTTGGAAGTAAAAATTTATGTGTTTTCCTCTCTGAATTCAAATTTTATGTTTTTGAAAAGAAAAATAGAAGTAGTCTCAAAACTGTGTACATTCATATTGTCTCTGAATAGTATAGCAACAAAAGTCTCAATGGTAATGATAGTTTTATAAAAAGATGGATAAGATTCAAATGTATGGTATGTATATTGCAGTTAAAAATATACCATATAACACATCAATAGCGGTAAGTGGGTAAATGATTGAAAAAATCTTATTCCCACCCGTGTTCTCTGCACTGAGTAATTACAAATATAAAGTAATTACAAATGCAATAAAATAGTCAATCTTGCTGTTAAAAATATTTGTTCGAAAAGAAGGACTAGATACCAGTTTTATTGTAGCATTACACTTTCTAGAAATGGAGCAAAAACAACAACAAGAATCCTCTGATTTAAAAAGAGAAAATCAAACAGTTTGGAGGCAGAAGGCAGAGATTGAATGTGGCACGTGAGAGAGCTGAGTTCACTTACTCGTATTTTTAATAACCAGCCTCGTAAGTTCCTCGCATGGCAGTAGACAAATCGTGCAAGACGCATATAAAGCAGTGGAGGCGCCAGAGCAAAAGAATGAGCAAGTGAGGAAGGGACAGAGAGGAAAGAGCGTGAAGAATTCACAGCAAAAGCAGACTTCTCCTCAGTCCCTAAATTCCAACATGCCGTCGCCCTCGTAATGACAAGTATTTCAATAACGGGTCCCTAGTGGACTCTGTGATCCTTTGCAATATTTCAGGCGCATTCCCCTCCTATCTTAACACCTTCCCCGGTCGCATCTCCATATCACAGCGACCAGATAATCGATTTTTCCACAAAAGGTGACGCGTTTTTTGTTGTTTACGGCCCGTGCAGTACGCCAACGTTGACAACGACCAGCTCACGAATCTGTCAGTCCTTATTGCTTCGTGCGCCAAACGCACATGCACAATTGGAATTTATAGTTGGGGCTAGACAGTTTGGGGGAGAGAAGTCAAATACCACGTCCGATACTCGTGCACGGCGAAACGGCTGAAAACACATTTTTTTAATTAGTTATATCCTCTCTCATTCATGTTCGAGAGAAATTTATTGCGGATTGATCGTACGAAACGGATATTTATGATTTGCAGTTCTCTCTTGTTTGGTAATTGTGCTTCGGGGACTACGCGTCTGTAGCGGTCTAATTTAAAAAGAACAACAGTGGTGGGTACGACGATGTAACATATTTAATGGATTGTGGACGTATTCCGGAAAAATTCAGTTGTAAAGCATAACATTAATCGATCGGTACCCAATTGTATGAAGAAATTAATTGAAATCTGATTTTGGAGGATACGTGCCAATATATTGATGTGTGCTATTAATTTGTGAAGATTGTTATAATATATTTATATTTTTTGGGTCATTTTCTTCTAAATATACTTATTAAGAATCTATTCTGTGAGTCTACTTACTAGAGACAAACTCATGGAATTTTTGATACGACACAATTTTTAAAGAAGCTGCTAATAATGGTAATTTAATTCATTTAAAGGGTGAGTTAATTTTCTATTTAAAAAATTGATACACAAACGGTAAATATGAAAGTTCCTTTATTCTATCACATTAATCCCATGAAATCGTGCGTTGTCGTTTCAGGTGCTAAAATCTCTATATAAAACCTACAGTACTGGGTGGTTTAATTTCCATCACCCGTACTTCACAATCACCCGTAATTTTATGATAATCGCTCAACTTGTTTCTCGGCGTGTTGAAATATTTACATAAAGACTTCGGTTAAAAGGAAATCATCTCCCGCTTGTTAGAGACTAGCACACTTCTTTGGAGCGGTTAATTCTCTAGACAGCTTGTAATTTACCGTAGCTCGCTTGTCTCATCATACGCGTGTCTAAGATCATTTTTAGCAGAAGTTGATTTCGCGTAAAGCTTAATTGGAATTTTTTATATGGTTTAACATAGGAATTTTTCGTCTAGACACAGCGTGAACAAGAAGTCATATTGGCATCTGGTGAACGAAGTAAGGTATTGAGAGAGGCAGGTTAGGTGCAGTGTAAAGTATGCAGTCGAGCAATACATAAGATGGTAGAGAGAGAGAGAGAGAGAGATACCTTGCATGTGTCTGTGCCGGATTTCTTTCTATTCGTTTTCTTTTTATTCGGACAATGAACTCGTGCACCACCCTTCCTGGTGGATCGTCAAGGCATGGTTCTAGACTACATTATTATTTTACTTAATTACATACACACAACTAAAATATACAAAAATATTAATATTTAGCGTTTAAATTTTTCCCCAATCCTTAAAATCACTTCCATCTTCAATATAACTTCCACCTACTACCTGCAATTTCGACTGTCTTTTAGGATTCAATTAGTCATAGTATTTTTCACGTTCGTCTCCGTGTCTATCGTCTTACTATTCATTTACTTCTCACTTATCAGAATGTCTCTTCATGTTCCTAACTCCGTAACATACTTTCTAAACATATCGTAATATCCTTTGTTACACATTAATTTCGTTTTCTTTCGTGTTTCACAAAAACCCTGTATTCTCAAATATTTGAGATATCTTGCTCATTCCTTCCCATATTGCCGGCGATCCCACAAAACATGCTCTGCTTCTAACCTCCCTATTCTTTTCAAATATATTTGGAAGTTGTCATGTTGGGAATTGAGAAATAGAAAATGGCTTTTAGCAACTCTATATGGGGTTTTCCAAAACCATTTTCTATTTCGCTCTCGATAATGAACATCTGATATGACATAACAGACTACTATGTCTCTTCTTGTTCAGCTCTTGGATCTAACAATTGTCGTGGACATTTTCCATTTGTCCTCTAACGGGTTTCCCCGTTCGGTCAGAGTCCCTGCACCAAGATACCAGCAGTTGAAATCAACCTGGATCGTTTTTCACCACTATGCTCGAGTAAATGAATTGTAATAAAAGAATCGACCAAAGCTAGAACTCGATGTGTTTGATTACAGCTTAGAGTCACTCCCAGCGGAACAAGCGTCCTACACTTCCGTGACACTTCCGTCCGTATGCTCTCTTCTCTTGTTATTACTTCCGTCCTTTCAGCGTCGTCGTTCCGTCGTTGGTTATTTGTCTGCAAATGGTTTAGAAAGAAACTTATTATCTTCCGAGCATCCCACAGCTTCTCGTTGGTGTCACGGTGAGACAGATACCTTATCTGAGGTTCGAACCAACAACCTTAGGTCAACATAACGCAACTGAGTCAACATTACGTAACATGAAGTACATTACGAAAACTCATCATTGCATCCAATCTAGTACTTCTCTTTAAACTCTATTGTACAAAATCATATATTATTTTTCAAACATATTCATTTGACTAAAAGGATGGTCTGCTATGTCGATAAATGCATTACAAAAATAAGGATACCGAAAGAATAACTAAAAATTTAAACTTTGTAGGTTTTTACATCACAAATATTTTGCATCCAATCAAAATGTTTCAATTTCTCACGTTTTATCATGTGAATGTGGTTTAATCATATGCATTCATGAGATTACAACAAGTTCAGGAGTAAGTGTATGATTGTGTCATCAAGTTGTAATTTGCTTTTAGATTAATTTAGGCCTATTTTGCGGTATGTTTTGTTTTTCACATTTATTAATTTGTGGGCAAATAATAGGCTGCGTCAAGAATCTTATGAATTTGATACTATTTTGGAAGAATGATCTTCTCCAGAACCAATACTAATGAGTGAAGTCCGTATATCAAATTAGAAACTTCCCTATATTTTTTAAAATTTACAACTCCAAATCCTCTCCCTCATATAAAACATGTTAGAAAAGAGTAGTTTGAAATAATGAAACTGACTTTGTTGGGTCTTCTTTCGAGTTTAATTGAGGGAAAGACACAACTGAAAAATCTTCATTTGTTTTCAATGTAAGACATTTATTTTACATTGTTCCAGGTATTGCTGTAAAATATCGAATTGCAAGAATCGAAGTTTATGAACTTCTTATATAGACATGGAAACGTTCTTGAGCTACCTTTAGTAAAAAAAATCGATACATATTTGCGAACGTGTTGAACATGAGTTCATCAAAACGTACGACGAAAAGAAATACTACAGTTTTCTCCATTTCTAAAGATATAATTTTCCATCCACATTCTTCACATTCTTGGTATGGTCTAACATAATGCCGATACAATCATAAACAGATTTTGGTAAGTGTTTTTGAAGAAATAAGAAGAAGTTTCAAATGTCGGCAAAAAGTGTTGATTCTGTCATTAAATATAAACTGACGCGAGAGTTTATTAAGGTTAAAAAAATAAAGTGAACGGCTGCAGCTGACGAATATGTCGCACTGGTTGGTGTATAGAAGATACATGGGGAGTAATATAACATTCTTCGAAATATTATTCTTTTCATTACGTCGTCTTATTTTCTGCGGTTTAAATGGTCACTTTTCTACTTAGGTATATGAAAAACAAAATTGTTTTTAAAAGAGAGAGAGAGTAATAGTTTGTCTCTCCAATGTCAACAATTTCTGTAATTGTAATTACAACATCAAGATATTTGGAAAACGTGTATGGTTGCTTTAAAAAACGTACACTTTATTAGAAGTTGGTGTAGTACGCAGCACTTAAAATTCTGGAATGTTTCTGCTGCATTATTCGCGGGCCAAATACCGCATTTGAAAAGTACGTTGTTCCGCTTTCACGTGCCTCGCAATAAAGTGTCGTGAGAGAGGCAGTAAAGCGCCACGGAACGAACGCCTAACTCTCGCGCGCGCTTCCCTCCCTCCAGCAAATAGCAGAATGCCGACGCGGTGGAGAAAATACGAGAAGAAATGAGTTGGGAGAATGGTAGGAAACGGAAAACGCGATTCCACGTTAACATCCGTAATTTTGTATCTGTCCTGGCTAGCAGGAAGAAGGATTAGTTCAGGTCACGGAAAGCAAAGTAGAGTTCTTTTTGGTTGGGACGGGTTGTCGGAACTCCTCCAACGGGTGACACCAAAGCTGACGGCTTGTGGAGAATAGTTTCCTCACTTTCCAAATGAGAAGATAGAGCGAGTACAGTACAATAGTCGAAATAAGGAGTGCTTTAACATGAAACGAGTGTATTTAACGATACCAATCACTATCGCAAAGACGTCAATATATTACTTATACTATCTTCATTCGACACTGGTCCACTACACACAAAGTATCATTGAATGATACTTTATTTACATCCGATTTTGCACAAAATTGACCCTGGTATCTTTATTTTCAATCCAACATTAATTTTCTCGTGTTCTCTATGTAACTGGAGTTGTCGGACTCCTGATGGCATGACGCAGAGTGACTAACATTGCGGACGTTGCAAAGAAGTCAGAGACAGGTGGCGACGTCGAAGCGAAATAACGTAAATGCAAGGGAGTGTAAGGAGTGAGGTCTGTCGCCCCGGTTCGATTTTTCAGTCGATGTAATCGAGAATGGGGAAAAACAGGAGGTACCCACCCAGAACACAATTAACACACCAACGACTATCACGACATCGGGACATGCAACACACACAGAAGAACAATAATACTTTTAACCCACAGAACCCTTTATTTTTATGTCATTGTTATTTGTATTATTTTTATATAAAATATGTTATTTTATCAGTTATTATTATTCTTATGAGTTTTACACTTTGCTTTTGATTTGTGATTAGAACAGATTTACTTGGGTGGAACTAAGTCCATTACGGATATAAGAAAATCAAATGAACGTGTTACCTTGTACCACTTAATTCTTATCAACTTGAATTTTTTTCTAACAATTGCGTGAAATATTTAGCAAAACGTTAAAACGATCATTGGTTGAGCAGACAAGGGAACTTTCCGAGGAGTCGCACCGTGAACACCGTTTCGGAGTAGGAGTATGAGAGGGGGGTTTCTGGTGTTCGGGGAGGATGTTTCATTAGGTAGATATCGTTAGAAGTCTCATTCTGCTCTGCTCTAATGAAAAGACCGAAGGCGGCGCGTGAGGGACGCAGACGAACGAACGGACGCCGCCTATGCAGGGAGACGTCACACGCCGAAGACTGGCTCGCAAGGGCAAGTCCTTCGAAGGAAGGAAGGTCACAGGGAGAAAGTGTTTTGTTGAAAGACAGCTTGCGTGGGTGCCTTACAGCATTATCACACGGTTTCAGACTTCAAACATTCACAATGTTAGAGAATATGTTCGCGACTTACACAAAAACGTTCAAGCAGAACGGGAGATCCAGGAAAGAATAATGTAACGATACATTAAAATTATTTAATAGATTCATCGTGCGAGAAGATTATCGTTTTATCGGAAAGAAGTACTTTTGTGCTGATATAAGATGCCTGCTTATTAATAATAAGTTGATTTGATAACAGCAAAACCAAAATCCTGTAAAAAGCAATGTTTATTGATAAAATTATATTAAACTATTATGAATCAAAGAATGAAGAGAAGTAAATAGACAATCCTGATTGCATAAGAAATAAAATTAATATTCATATTCAAAATTAATTTAAGTAAAAATGTCTGAAACACATTTTTTGCATTAACTTCTTTGAAACACTGTTTGCCTACTTTTTACAACAACCTGCTGACTGGGGCGATATATACAATATTTATATCTAATCGAATAATTTCATTTTACGATTAACATGTCACTATAGCCACTTGCAACGTCGACCAATTTAATTAATAATTATTTTTTCAAAGTAATTTTCATCATTAGTAAAGCTATTGTTTTGTGGCAAGTATTATGCGGATCGAAATATGACAAGCGATTTCCCTCTGTGACTTCCGTGAATATGTCAGCAATAAAGACGAGCGCTACTGTTGAGAGTCATGTGCCGTTAACATTACCGTATTACAAATTAGGACCATATAACCAAATAATAATGATTGTACTAATATGTCGGATAGGGGAAGAGCGCCAATATGGAATATTACAATGAATGGTTCTCTTTATGTATTAGTTGGTTTATTGTTAGTGAAATAAAATAACATGAATACGATATCTGCACGTTATAGCAAATATCAATGTTAACACAAATTATTCTCAAACTAAATGAGAAAGTAATCTAATTGCCATTGACACTTGAAAATGAGTACATTCTCGTTGCGAAACCCTCCAACAAATATATTTTTAAACGTTTAAAAAATTATATTTAGCCTAATGACAATATTTTACATAATTTATTATGTTACAAGTCTTTATTTGTAGAAATTTCGTACACTAGACTCAAAAAATTGCCAGTAACTGCATTCTGCTACTTCACAAAATTATGACCAGTTCTGTGACACATTAGGGGATGATAATGTCGTTACGATAGTCACATGACGCATCTGAATAGATCAAAAATTCGCTTTGATTGCTTTTTTGACTTAAAAGAGATAAATTCACGGCGATGCGAAGCCAGTCGTGCAAAATTTAATATTTCTATAATAAATATATGATAATTGTCATTATAATAATAATTAGACAAAAAATATTTAATTATTCTGTATTAAATATGAAGGTAAAAAGTACAATTAAAACTTCTCTATCCAAAATTGCTACACATTAATTTACACGTGGTGAAATGTTGATAATTGTAAAATTCCACTTAATAATTGTCAGTAATAAGGGTTATTAAGAAACAGTTTCAAATTCTTCTACACTCTTCACAGGTTCCTTGGATGTAAATAAGAAAAAAATCCTTTATCAATAAAAATAAACAGAAATAATATAAAAATTAGACCATATACTATGTTAAATCGGTAAAATTTAATCGACACGCAATTAATTGGTCTCAACATAATCTATACTTTTCTATAATTAATGACTTGAAATGGATTACCTGCTAGCAATCGCTTGTTGAATGAATTGCGATTAAATCGTCCCTTTCAGCCTTTGTGCGGAATGATATCTTGGTTAGTTCATTGCATCATACATTCAAGGCAACGATTGCGGAAACGGGCTATATCGTCCGAACTCGAAACAAAACGTGACAGACTACTCGTAGGAACGATGACCGTATTCGCATGCCGATATGTCAAACATTCCTCCAGTCGGTCACAGGAAAAACAGATTTTTCTGACAGCACCCATCGGACGCGCAATGAAGACAAACGAGCGTCGACGCACTACGTCAAATTTTTTGTCGCTTCATTTCAACGTGTTTTTCTTTCTTTTCTTTTTTTTTTTTAACGTAGTTTCATTTTTAAAGAAAATGCAAATACTTATATGGAGAATATTTTACACTCAATTAAATATAGTAATTTCCAACACAGATCAGTGTTTCAGAGCAGCAGCTTCTATAATACAGTAGTCCGCGAATTATTCCTGGAGATACGCCTTTTTTCTGAAATGGCACATTTGAAGATAGGTCTGATTGTTGATTTTTAACTTAATTTTGGCGTTTTCTTTCGTTATTAATATTGTACAATTAAATTAATTACTCTACAATATTTTGAAAGATGATATAGAAATTAACATTCAAAAATTCTAAATTAGGTTTTGCAATGTTACCTGAATAATTTCTAAAATCCAGAATTCATCGTGGTAATTGTCAAGTTTCACCTCGGAAGGTGAATAACCAAGCTAACGGCTAAGTTTTGAACTGAAGAGCAGGCTAAATAAAAATTTATAACAATACGTTTTGTATTAGTACCCTTTTTCTGTTTAACCTGGGGACAAATTCTGTAGTCAGTAGTTTATCGGAATCATTCAGTTTACATTAAAGTGAAATTTTCAACATACCTAGTTGAAATTGTGAAAAGTGGATGTTACAACTGATACAAACAAAACTGGAAGTTAGAGTTGTAGAAAAATCAAACAGTACATTCAATTTCCTGTGTGTCCATCCAGCGGAAATAAACTGCATATAGAAGAGAGAAATTACTATTATAACGGCAATATATTTTATATGCAGGGAATGTTTCTGTTGGTACCTTATCTACTGAAATACCTAATATTTAGAAACTAAACAACCCTTCATTTGAGAGTAAATTGAGTAAAGTTAATAATTGTTATTTAATTGTAAGAAAGTGATATTAAATTCACTATAAATGAAATACACCTTCAGCATTAAGCTTGCATTAATGAAGATACAGAGCTATTGTTTGCATATTTGCATACGCTAGGGGTTCGCTCATCTGAGATCTTTGGAGAAGGGGTTCGCGAGTCTATTTACTTTGGGAACCGCTGGGTCAGAGGATCCAGTGTTGTCCAAAAGAATGAAAAAGTAGCGGAACCACTCTGGTGACAATTTTGTTAGCATCAGATAATTAACTCGCAGCTTCGAAGTCACTATAAAGATCTCAAGGAACACTTATTTTTTCCAGGGGTAGGTTATATCACCTGTTGGCAGAATAAAATAACGGTGGTTACATCACGAGTTGGTGATTTATTCTGCCAACTAGTGATATAACCTATCCCTGCATGCCAACATGACTGATAACCTGCAACTTTCTCATTTTTCATAAACCAGGTGTGCTGTTATTTTAAGAATGGAAATGGAGCATCAAGGTAAATTAATTACAATCTTTCAGGTGCAAAATTCCCCTTCGAAAACTCGCTTGAAGAAAAAATGGAGGACGAAGATATTAAACACGAGTAAAAGATAAAAATTTGTAGACTAACTTTTTTGCCTTTGAGCCCTAAATTGAAAAGATAATTTAATTTGAATAAAACTTTTTTATAAACATCGATAATTTTATGGAAACATTGGTCGAGAAGAATGAGGATCCAATATTACAGCAAAAGATGTTAAAATTTCGTAAAAATGAATTAACGTATAAGTAGACGAACTCGTGCAGATCGTAGTTACTCTTGTGATGGTTATGTTCACAGGCAAGATAGAATAAATATTATATATTATAGTCATATGATAATATCACTTTAAAAAATAATCAGGTATACAACCAATTCTGAAATAACTTCTACAATACATCAAGAATTATCTGATTACAATCTCTCATTTATTCTTTTTTCTTTAATCTTCCACCTAAAAAAAACAACGATAGCACGGAAAACTATTTTATGATATGAAAATATTATGAGATTTTTTATTCGTATAAGTAAGTGTAACGGTTTTCGTCACATTCCGAATGAGTAAACATGACTGTTACGATTGTAAATGACAAGCGACTGTCATACAACCATCGCAATTCCCTTCTCAAGTACATGAAGCATGAATATGTCGCGACTTTGCTCTTCCAGCAATAACAGAGATTATTAATAACTCTTTCTATAGTGGTGCTTTCCCCACAGCCATTAAAACTGTGTTTGTACATCCTATTCCAAAAACAACACAACCTAAGCATCTGAATGAATATCGCCCTATTGGCTTTTTACCCGCTCTCTCAAAGGTACTAGAAAAAATTGCCCGCAAGATAATATAAGACTTTCTCTTATCTAATAATATAATGAATGAACGTCAATCGGGGTTTCGTACAGGCAAAAGCCGTATTAAGAGTTATACAAGATGTTTGTAATGTAATGTAATGTTTGTAACAGGAAAAATTACTGTTTTAGTTCTTCTTGACTTTAGCAAAACCTTCGATTCGGTCGATCATGATATTCTTCTTGCAAAATTAAGATCACTGGGATTTGCAATGCCGACTGTAAATTGGTTCTCGGAATATTTAACAAATCGTAAACAAATAGTCGTAACTAATAATACAAAATCGGTAGCCCTCCAGACAAAAAATGATGTGTGGCACAAGGAAGCGTACTCGGCCCACTAGCTTTTCTGTTGTTTGTGAACAATGTCGACAAGCCTCTAAGGTACAGTAGATTTCAAATGTATGCTGATGATTTGCAAATATATATAAGCGACACACCAACTAACATAAGATCAGTCACTGAACGCATAAATACAGATCTGGAATCGCTACACAAGTGGACTACATCGTTAGGTCTTCTCTTAAATCCCTCTAAATCACAATGTATTCACAATGGTTCAAAGCAATGTATAAAAAAATACAAACGCACAATTACCTGACATCATAGTGGACCAAACATCAATAACATGGTGTAATAGTGTACAAATTCAGGCATCTTTATTGACAGTTCTCTGAGCTAGCAAAACCAAATTGTTAAAATATGTCGGAACGTGTACTCTTCGATTCATTCAATGAAACATTTATTTGATATTTTACCAATTCCTATACGAGAAACACTTACCAAATCCCTAATCTTGCCTCACTTTAACTACTGTGACTTCTTGCTCTCAGATATAACGGGAAAACTAGAACATAAATTGGAAATAGCCCAAAATGTATGCATTTGTTTTATTTCCGACTTAAGGTAGTATGATCGTGTTTCAGAATTCTATGAAAAATCCGGTATCCTCACACTCGTTACATATGTTACTCCTTCTGTATAAGATCCTCAATAGCGGCCACTTAAAAAAAATTAACGGAACGTTTCCAGTTTTTGAAATTAAAACGCGAGCGAGACTCATTCCTTCTCACGATCCCAAAATATTTTTTTAGTACAAAATTTTACATTTTTAAATATCATTATTTGTATGGAGGTAGTCGTTTTTACTTTCTCATATACGTAGTATATAGAAAGTTTTGTAATCGTGAAAAAATTCGAAAGCGAAATTTCAAGGAAATATCCATTTTGGTTATCCTTGATTCAGAAAAAGTGAATTTTTGGCATAACGTCCGTCCATCTGTACGCAGCGATTCTGAGTAAATGGATGAACCAATTTAATTCATATTTAGTATTTACGGTAGAATTTACTTGTTGTCGATGCATTTTTTTACTTTAAAATGGCACTTACACATTAGTTTACTGCTTCAAGAAGCTTGAACAATATTTAGCAGTGTAAATGGACCAAGCAGATGTAGAATACATTTTTCGTAAACAGAAATGAACGATATGATAATGATAAAATATATTGGAGGACAGCAAACGCATTGCAGATACGAAAATACATAAATTTCTCTCTACAACAAAATTAAATTTACGTAACTCTTTTACGATATTTATAATTCTGATATGTAGCTATATAATTTGAAATAATATTCCGAATATTTATTTTACCTTCAAATAAAAGACAGTAATATGTTCATCTAGCGACTTTGAGCATGAATAGAGCACTGAAAAACGACCAAAATATAGAGTCCACGTCAGAAATGACCCTTACACTACATAATTTTTTCTCACTATGCTGTAGCCGGAGAAACGTATGTGCAATGGTTTGCACCACTAGTTAAAGTCTTGTTGTACAGTATTTTCTTCTATTTGTGTTCATTTATTCGCACTATGATGTTTCCTTTATTTTTTTGAACTCTCAAATTCATTCGTTTATAGAAATTACAATTATATTGATATTTATATTTCTAAAAGTGTAATGTTAAAAAATATTTTTTGTACATTTTCTTATGTGTGTATTATATTATTATGGTAGTTGTCATATTGAAACATTAACCTGTTCGGCCCTAAGCTGCCATCCTGATTGAGGGTTTTGCTGGGTTTTTCCTCAATCGCTTACGGTTTCCCGGGATGATCCCTTGCTTTTCTTTCGCAGACTTAAATGTGATCTGAGATGTTACTTCTCCCTAATTTTTCTATTTCTATATAAATTGTATTTTTCTTTCTTACGTGGTCAGACTGTATTGTCTGAGTGTCGCCACTTTATAAAAACTTAATAATAATAATAATATTATTATTATATTGCTATTGTTGTTATTATAATTATATTATTATTACTGATCGAAAGAAATTAAGTAATTGCAGATCGAAATAAAACAAAGTTTCTAAACTCTCAGATCACAAATTATCACAAATTGAATCCCAATCAATAAACAGTGTTTCCGCCTTTTTCTCTGCGAACAGCTATACAGCAAGTGGGGCATTGAGCAGACAAGATTGTTTATTAGACTCATTGATATTCTAATTTACCGTATAACATTACTTAATATGAGGATGTAAGTATGCTAACATGTCTTCATGTACTTAAGAAAGTATTTCGATGGTTTTGCGATAGACTCTTGTCATTTGCGATTATTACTGTCGTGTTCCCTGATTCAGAATGTGACGAAACCCGTCACACTTACTGATACGAAAGGGTTGCATACTTGTTGGTTCACTGCGACACGAGCGATAATTCGAGAAGATATTTTTTTCCAAATTTAAAACCCTATGAAAAGAAATAATAGGAGCAAAACAAATTACCTTGAGAAAGATGAAATTACGTTTGAGAAAGTTTTTGAATATTTTAGGATGTTAATCAACAGTTATATATATATATATATATATATATATATATATATATATATATATATATANATATTTCAAAAAGAGGCTCCAATTATTATTTTCAATATATTTTGCAATGCGTTAACTTGTTCTTCAATTTGTTAATTTTTTACTTCCTTTGTTTGTTTTTGTAAATATTTATTGGTCGTTGTTATTATGTAACTGATTAAAACATTTAAAATGGCTGTTTGCATATTTTGAATGTTTCAAAGAACTTATTCATGATTTTTTTAAAGTTCACTTATAAATAACCTCGAAAGCAGTCAGTCCCATAATATGTTGACCCCTCGCTGACAATAAATGAAGGACCAAGAAATACTTACAAAAAGTATTAACAATTAAAATCGAATATTTTGTTTTTTTATAATAATAATAATAAATTTATTGTCAAAAAACAGTACAAACTGCGTATGACCACGTGGAGGAAATAAAACTAATTTACTCTCCGGAAGCAAGCAAGGGACCATCCCATCAATTCCGAACAAGGGCCCTAGGGCAGAGGCGGATTCAAAAATTTCAGCAAAAGTGCCTAGATAAGATAAAAAGTTAGCTGCGAGTTATAATACTAATTGAATGTCAATATATTTGTAATTTTAAGCAAAAAATTACATGTACAAGTTATTATCGAACTATAGATTATTCTGAGTATAGTGTTTAAAAATCATAAGAATTGAAATAACACTAAATTCACAATTTATTGTTACAACAAACGCGCCCCTAGACAAAGCCTAGAGAACCTGTATGATAAATCCACCTCTACCACAAGGAAAAACGGAGAAAAACCCGGGCCAGGATGGGGTTACAGAATTTATGTACACAACCGTGCCAAACTTGAGTACACATATAACTAAATTAATATGAGCCATAAGACAACACAATCATGCAAGAAAATAGTTTTTGAAATTGTTACAAGTTGTTTAAAAAGTAGCAATAGCGTGATAAAGTACAAGACAAATTTAACATTAATTAAAATCAATAAATTCTTTTACATTGTAGAAGCACAGGTGCAGGAGGTACTTTTTAACCGCTGATTTGAACTGATTCAATTTCATAATATCTTTTATATTCTCGGGCACGGAATTATATAGAATGATTCCCGAATGATAAGGTCCTTTTTGCCAAAGAGTGGTTGACACTCTAGGCCGATGAATATTACTACTATTGCGTGTATAGTGTTCGTGAACGAGACTGTTTCGTATAAAGAAAGGGTGGCACTTCAGTAATTCGGTCTTAACAAACACGACTGTTTCATAAATATAAATGCAGGGAAGTGTTAAGATATTTAATTCCTTGAATAAAGGTTTACAAGAGTTTCGGGGGTGAGATTTACAAATTATCCGAACTATCCTCTTCTGAATTCTGAAAGTTTGAATACTCTGACCGGAATTACCCCAGAAGGTAATGCCGTAACGTAAATGGGAGTAAACGTTTGCAAAATATACGCAACGGGAAATACGTGGACTAACTGCGTTAACTAAGATTCGGAATGCGTAACACAATTTGCTTAATTGGGAATTAAGATTGTCAATGTGACAATTCCATTTGAGGTTGTCTTGAATATGGAGACCTAAGAATTTTGTATTTGTAACAGTTTTTAATTGTGTTCCGTTTAAAGAAAGAGAAACCTGGGGTAAAGATTTTGTGATACTATTGTGAAAGGACATAGACACTGTTTTGTCAGTGTTTACAATGAGACGATTTGCATGGAACCAAGTCGAAAGGTTAGACAAAACTTTTTGAGCATTGGCGTGTTTACATAGTAAATTAGTGTCATCAGCAAAAAGAACCATTTTGCAATCTGATGTGGATGATGACATGTCGTTCACATACAATAAAAAGAGTATAGGGCCGAGAATTGATCCTTGGGGTACTCCGCAAGTAAGTGGCTTTGTTTCTGAAAGACAACGCTCAAGTATTTTATTTTTAGTATAGGATATTTCTACTTGTTGATATCTATCTTTTAAATAAGAAGTTAGCCATTGATGTGGAAGTCCACGAATGCCTAAAGAATGCAATTTGGTAAGGAGAATTCCGTGATCGATGACATCGAATGCTTTGGATAAGTCAAGAAAAACACCCTGAGGATTTTCTCCACTGTCTAGAGATGTGGTAACATCGTTTAAGAAGGAAAATATGGCGCTTGTAGTGGAAAAGGATTTCCTAAAACCGTGTTGATCGTCAGAGAGAATGTTATATTTTGATAAAAAATCTAGAAGACGCTTATAGAACAATTTTTCTAGGATTTTTGAGAAAGTGGGTAGTAGAGATATTGGTCGGTAATTTCCAATATTAAGTTTGTTTCCTTTCTTGTGTAAAGGTTTCACTTTAGCTCTCTTAAATATATAAGGAAACACCCCTTCCGATAAAGAACTTTTAAAAATATTTACGAGTGGATTTAATATAGCGTGGGACGAAGATTTAACAATAAACTCAGGTATATCTTCTATACCTCGTGAAAATTTGTTTTTTAAGGAGCTGATGATTCTCATGACTTCACTGGCGTTAGTTTTGGAAGTGAACATAGAATTGGGTATGTGGGTGGATATAATTGGAGGACATTGATTTGGATATATTGAGTTCGTTATTTTACCAACTTCTGAGAAGTAAGAATTAAACACACTTGCGATGTCCTGAGGATTTGATACGATTTTGCCATCGTTTAATAAAGAAATATTTTCTTCGCAATTTTCAGAAGTTGACGTGTAATTGTTAACAATATTTCACATGGATTCCATCCTGTTGTTCGATTTTAGTATATGCCTGTCGTTTTCCATAACTTTAGCTGCATAGACTACTTTTCGGAGAATAGTCTTATATTTACGAAATTAATTATGGAATTCCGGTTGTTTGTCATAGCGTTTTGAAAGATAATATAAACGGCGTTTGGTTTTTGACGAAATTCTTATCCCTTGGGTGATCCATCTATTGTATTTCTTTGTGTTAATTAACTTGCGTTTAATGGGAAA
>NNCF01128589.1:406441-459594 GCA_002313205.1 Laupala kohalensis
AGATGTGAAGCTAGGAGAGAACCGAAGTGCTGTTCCCCAGACGGTCTCACGTGTAAACCGTGCTGGGTAAAGTCCTTGGCAGTCAGGTGTGGTTGCAAATCAAAAAATGTGATTTTTGTGTCTGCCAGATGATGTTTTAGGGAGATGTTTGCCAGGTTAATTTCGTGGTTTATTTGTGGAACGTTGAAGCGTGGAGGCAGGCTAGAGAGCACTATGTTTGTGTGCAGGGAGGCCATTTTTAGTTTCTGTAGATGTTCAGACGCGTTGAAATGTCCACCCAAGTTGATATCGTTCTGCCCACCTATGATGATTACTGTGTCCCGCTCAGTGAGTTTTTTAGTGTAAGTGTCCAGTTCTCGAATAACTTCAGCCAAACGAGCGTTTGGCTTAAAGAAACCGGAGACTGAGAACTGGCTAGGAAGAAATCCACGCAATACGGAGGACATCTGACGACCGTGCGAATCAGCTAGTATGAGCACGTTTGATTTCTGCGTGGAAGTGTTGGTATCATCTTAGGATAGCACTACTTTACGTGGTTTTGGGCGGCTGTGCTTACCAGTGCGTGGTGTGTGAACAGGTCTGGGTACTGGACGGGTGGGAATGAAACGAGTAGGTAAGGGAGGAAACAGGGACATGTCATCTAACACACTAAACCTATTTTGAGTGAAGAGTTGGGGTGGTGAATGAGTCGTTGGTCTAACCGGGTGGTAGCAGTTGAAAGGACGGCGAGAATTCCTAACTGTAGTCCAACCGCTGATCGTTTTCTTATTGNGGACGGCGAGAATTCCTAACTGTAGTCCAACCGCCGATCGTTTTCTTATTGATCTCTTCCGGCGCACTGATTCCTGTGTCAATATAATGTACCAAGTTATTGTACGCCTTCTGAAGATCAGCTTTGAATGAGTTGAGGAATGCGATAATGTCCATTGTTGTGAGAAAGTTAGCAACTTCACGACAAAAGCAAATGAGAATACACGAAAACTGACAACTAACACCGAATGAAGGATGCTAGTATAATAATATATTTATTACTACGGAAGTTACAAATGAGATAATAAATAAATTAAATACACAAACAAACCGACGACAAAAATGATTGAAATAATTTTTTAGGGCGACCACTGGAGATTAAATAATTGGACAATAACTGCCGTATATTGTGTTAAAATGCAAATGAATACGAAAAAATCGAATTGTAAAATGATGTAATAAATCTATGAAATTATGACGACGAAAACTTGGGTGCAACAATGAGGCAGGGTTTAAATAAGGAAATAAACAAACCGACAACTAAAATGACAGAAATAATTTAGGATGACAACTGCAGATAAATTAATTCGACAATAACTTAGGCAATATTATGTTAACATGTAATGAATAACTACAAAAAGATAACGAAACAAATGGTAAAATATTGGGATAATTCTATTTACGACGACGAAACTTGAGCAGTGCAACAATAGAGTACGTTATTTTTAAGTTAATAATGATGTAATAGTATACGCACCAGACAATCTAAATACAGCAAAATAATTAATTTTAATGCACCAAGAAGTTAAATTTATGATTCCGTTTGTACTTACGTAACATAATATAAATTACAATATACACAATTAATATAAAATTGATGATAGCACAAAAAGAAGGCGCAAATTTGCTACTTTGAATGTCATTTTATTGGCAATATATGTACAGTAGTAAAACAAATTCTTATTTATTAGTATATTTGTAATAAAGGTATTTCAACAACGCCTAATATGAATAATTTTAATTTTCAAGCGTAACATTTGAAATGTAATTCCCAATGAGTCAGCAAAGAGATACCATTTTATGACTCCGTAGAAAATAAAAATATTTTAAAACAAAATTGAACTCTCCTGATGTCTCAGCATGTTCCTCAATAACGCACTCGAACTTTTACCGCAACAAATTATTTTAAAAAATACAGAATTTCTAGATCCCAATAATATATATGCAAATTCATTTATATTCTTTGTAATTGAGTCCTTGGGATTTACTCATGGAGTTCGTGATGATATAATAAATATTCTCATTCACTTATAATCGAAGTTAAATACAATATGAAATAGTGACTGAATTATATAGTTGGTAATAAACAGCCCCTTTGTGATGTTAACCAAAGTGACCTGACTCTTGTTCCAATGCCTCATATAATTTTCGGCTAATAATTTAAGTGTTAGCTCAACTTCTGTAAACATACTGGGCATCTCTCTATTATGGATATGGTGGCTGAAAGTGTATCCTTCGAGGACACAATGATAAGAAAACGGAAGAGCGATAAAGCGGTAAAACCGCTCATCAGTTCTAAGGGCTCAGAAAGAGGGACCTCATCTCCCGCTAAGAGCACTCGCAGCAAGAGGCTTCACAAGGCGCAGATGACACATTCCAATCGACATTCTTGAGCACGTAGTTCAGTCGAACAGCAGAGAAATTTATCGATTCCAAGCTGAAGCGACAATTCACCACACAGAGTTTGTTCTCGAGAGCACAGAGAGAGAGAGAGAGAGAGAGTGAGAGGGGGGGGGGAAAGAGATGAGTCGGTATAGAGAAATAAAGTTTCACTAGATACGATTCCAGGAGGTAGAACATTAGTAATTGGAAGTTGGGAGAGAGGATCCAAGAAGATAGAAGGACTCTCGAGAAAGAGAGTATGTGTGATTAATGTAGTATTGAATAGAATCCTGTTTGTGAACGAAATTGCTGTTCGAGTTAAAAATCGTTCATTAAAGACTTCGAGTCTTACTTTAGTAAAATTGCTCGTGGTTTTTAATCAATGAATCAAATATTAGATTCCATACCAATTCAAAATTAATGGATACAAGTTATGTGTACAATACAGCAGAAGTAAGAAAAAAGCGTATACACGGAGAAAGCATAGCCCATTAACTTTGTGGAGTTCGTCGCTTCTGAGTTCTCCTCAGTTATTCAACACATTAAAATTTTGCTTCCCTAGTGTCATGTACTAGAATATCCTGTTTAAAGTCCTCTAAAAGGCAGAATATTAAGAAGTCGGGTGGTAAAATGAGCAACTGTGAGTTAGACACACAGATATTAGAATACTGATTTCCAGATAACCAAGGTAACCAGGCGACGAAAAAATCATTCATTCTATTTTGTTTATGGCCAATTGTGATAATTTTTGGTGTGTAGTTATAGTTAATATATTTATGTATCAGTATTAATAAATAATTCCACTTAAAAATTTTATGATAACAAGAAAAATCAAGTTCTTCCGATGTTATGTTACCATCCACATTCGTAATCGAAGTCTCTAGAATTATTTTCAAAATCTTTAATTTAACATTATATTATTATTAGTATTATTATTAAGGAATTATTGAAAACTGTATATTAATGCGTAACAATTTAACCTCCACTTCTAAAAGATTCAAATAATTTAGAGTACATCTTAGTAGAACTACATAATAAAGACAACATAATGCAATCACATAAAATAAAATATTTATTAAAACAAAATTTTATACAACTACCGATTTAATGCCATGTTTATTTATTTGTTTATTTTGGTTATATGCTAATTTTGATAGCTTTGTTTATTTTATCTCAACCTATTCCAAAAATATAGGTTTATAAATATCTTTGCATGATATTTTCATTATGCTTTCTAAATACATTATCCCATAAATAAAAAAAACGTTGAAACATTTAAAACGTCTTTCGTGACAAATTTTCAAAACTTCAAACAAATGACTAGCAACTGTGCCTTTGTTTTAATAAAAACGTCCTGCCTCAAAGAGAAGAACCTTAAAATGCTCTAGATTTTTGCATTCCTCGCGACTACACACCCGCCGTTCTTGTAATTAAGACAGCGTTTGTTTGACAAAGCGTTTTCACGAGAAAAATTTACTTTTTTATGAAGTTAGCGAAATGAGAGAATAACTCAAGCTATGTTGTTTGTTTGAGTAGTACATAAAGTACTAGCGTATAAAAAATTTGCATTAATTCAGAAATTCTTTTAAACGAAGTTAGTTCTCCTGTTCTATCAGAAATAATTCTTTACTGAACATTCAATTCATATTTTGTGTTCATTTCAATTTATGCTCGTGACATCAAGGCTCGTCCGAAACGAACCTCATCCAGAAAGATATTAAATTAATTCAAAGATAAAAATGCTTAAATGATCTTATTTAATTAAAATTCGGGGACAAGAATAAGAAATATATGCAATTACGGCGACTTAATGATATTTCGGGATTTGAAAATATGTGTTATAATCTTTGAGCTGTTCGTATTGAATTACTGATTATTTCTACGTCTCAAGATAGGTTACCTCTTTTAAAAATTTAATTTTCACACTTGTCTGTAATGAACAGAAGAAAAGAAAATTAGTTTTCTTATGAAGCCTGATTTCTTACATAGGTATTTGTCAAACACGTCTTTTCAAACGTTCTTTCCGTTTTCATCTCACACATCCACAATTTTCCTATCTAAAAGATTTTGTAGCTTTTGAGTAATGATTGATCAATTAATAAAGACTCTATATCTACTATGATTTGCTAAGAATAATTATAATTAGAGAAAAATTCGATAAATTATAAATTTAGATGCATGGGAATCCTCATAATATAGATGTGAAAGGAGTCAAAGTGCGAAAGACCGTTACATTCTTTAACGGTCTAATTTTTAAACGATTTTTCACTGACGTCATGCAAGAAAATAAATACTTTTATTTGAAAACAGGACTTAAGTGCGCTACAATAAGTATAAAATGCAGTATTTTCTTTGTATTACAAAAGACAGAAATTCTCAATAAAGGATTGTCCCGCAAACCAAGTTGAGTGTAGACTGACGATACATCCACACAATTAACAAGAATGGGAATTCTCAGTAAAACGTGAAAGAACTATCGTAGTATCCCTCTCTTTCCTTCTCTGAGGTTCCTGTTCACATAGCTGACGCATGGTAGAGCTCCGCACAGAAGCGACAAAATTGAAGTGACCACGATGTGCTCCAAACTCTCGTCGTCTCACACGGAAGAACGCGGCGAGAGAAAGGAACAAGTTATGAAAACTTTTGCTCGCTCATTCGCTGTTAACATTCTTTTTGTAAAGTTCTACGCTTCCACAGTATGTTATAAAATCATCGTATAACAGAGTTAGACGTTCCTTGGAAAGTTTTCTTCGATTTATGTTATACTAATTTATGTTTCAGAACATTAAAGTTAGTACAATTTTCTTTAATCAAGAATGCTGGTTTTTACCTCAATTAACTTTATGGCGCTTCTTCATGAACCAAGCTTTAAAATCTCAAGCTAGGAACAGATTCCAGAACTTTTTAAGATCCACTAAGAATAAATAATTCTATAGTAGGAATAGGTCAGATTGTTCATCACTGTAACGTCATGCACTGCACATGGTGGCCGAAGCTAACGATACTGAAACAGGCAGAGCCCAGTGAAGGGACAGTGAATGAACTATTCTTGGCGTCGGAGAACCGGGAACCTTTGAATGTGCCATCGAGAGAGACAAAGGGTTTGAAATATGTGGACGTGTGGACAGTGAGAAGTCGCTGACCTCCCCACTCAGGGGGCCGGAGATCCAGGCAGCGGGGGTGACGTCAATGGGGAAAGCGTCCCCCTCAAACCGATAAAAGGACAGAAAAAACAGCGGCGCCCCCCCCCACCATTCGGACGGCTGAGACAAGTGATGTAAGAGTGAGGTAGAGACACGTAATGTGTCCGAGGAAGTGTGTCTTACGCAAAGACTTTGAGATAGTTAACTCTTAATTAATGTCTGAATATTTGTTATATGTTTTGTAATTTGTTATTTTATTTATTTTTCAAGTAAAGAGAATGTATTCTTAAAATCAGATTTTTTGCCTCAAAGTAGTTTGAGGTGGTGGCAGCGAAAAATAGGACCAGGTAGAAACGTTACAATCACAAACAGTAAAAGATTTTGTTGGTCTGTTATTATTTATTAAGGCGTAATGTCTTTTGAGTCAAATGGCGGCCACCTTCAATAACAATATTACAATAAGCCATTAGGTTAAATCATGTATGAAACAATAGGACTTTAAACAAAAAAAATGGTAAAAATTATACAATTTAATAAGAAAGATTTTTGTTGTTTATGTGGGGCTTTAGGACTCGTTAGCGGCAAGGTCATTAGAGCCCTTTAATCAGAAAGAAGAAATAGTTAGTAATGTTCGTAATAGTTAGTAAAGTAATTTAGTAAAGTTAGTATAAAAACTAACATTAAAAAGTTAGTTATGTTATAATTTAATTTTAAACAAAACTAAATTAGTTTATAATTATTTAATAATATTGTTAAATTTATTTTCTTCTTTCTAATCACATTGCTTTTCATCATATTTAATGTTTAATATCATTTTCATTCTATTTCTTCCATTTATAATTTATTATTGTAATTTTGATGTTGTAGCACTGAAGATGAACGCCACGGGGTCGAAAGGTGCTTGTGCCCCAATAAATAATAACATATTGACAAAATCTTTGTATATTATTTTTAAAGGATGACCTTTTGTAACTATCAGTTTTTCTTCTTTCGTACTTAAGCAATTGTAAAAATTGCGGTGTCATTACAAAAATATTTTCAATGTTCTAAAGAATCATAATATTACATTTTAATAACAACCTATTTGTATACAAAATTGACTGAACGGCACATAAACGCAACTCACCACACACGTCATCTCGAAAACTGCTCACCAAAATTGGATGAGATCCACAGATTCGTAATTTTTGGGGAGTCAAAGAAACGAAATAATTTCCAGAGATGTCTACTTTAATAAGAATAGTAACTCCGCTATAATAACAATTCAGAAGTTCTGTAGGATAGATAGTACTCACCTGATCCAGATTTCTGCGCGGAAAATTAATCATATGTTGCTCTCTCTCTCTTAAGAAAGGCGGATATTTATATTTCTAAGAGGGAAAGTTTCAGGCAAAAGTTTAGGATGATTGCATTATCACATATTGTAGCACTGTGTTAAAATATATTTTGTAAAACATTTTTCAATCTTAAAAATTATGTATGCCGGGATTTTGTAAATTAAATTATCATCTAATATCAAACTGTGTTCCCAGAGTTTATACATTATATTTACGACTCTCATATTTTGTTTAGAGCGGTTTCTAAATTATATTCTCCAGCAACATTGTGCCAAATATCACATATTCATTTCTCTTTGATCTTACATCATATGACCTGTGATTTGAATATAAACGATAAACAAATAACAATGGTTGTTCACAGAATATACTATTATTTTACTCATTTTACGAAACACGTACAAAGACCTACCGAGATATGTGGACTTTGAAATCTTTAAACATGTCCACTTCCACACTGATTTAAACCCCTGTACTGTTGCCAGCAGCAAGCCCAATCCCGATATGCACTGTCGCCAACATTTCTGTTTTGTACATTGTGCACTTTTTATAAACTTACTGGAAAACCTAAAATTATCAAACAATAATATTGAGCTTAGATTTCTCAGAAACACCCACCAGTAATAATACAATTTTTTGTGATTTTATTACATTGCAAACAATGAGTGTGCCTTGTTAATGAAGCTGTATTATCAGTTTTGATTTTCGACCAAGTCATTAGATTAGCGAACAGCATTGAAACGAAGTATCGAAATCAGGAACATTGTACTCTTGAAAAGGAATCCATAATGAAATCAACATTGCCATTTCCTATCATCCTCCGCAATATCATGTATAGATCGAGGTGGTATTGTTCGTGTTCTATTGTATGGTTGCAACCTTCACAATAGCACAGCACTTCATGGGAGCCATTGTGTCATGTCGTTGTGCGCAGGGGAAAGGTCTTTGTTATGCGGGTGTCACTTTGCGGGACCTTCCACCTCATTGAAGGAGTGCCGCCAGTGGCTGCAGCATCCAAAGGGCTTGCACAAACGCCTCCGCAGTGCAAGAGCGCAACGCTAGCACCACAGCCCTTCTTCGTTTATATCCCCTGTTAACTAACGACAAAAGACGAACCATGTGATCCACAATGGGGAATAGGGGCGAAATGGAAATCAGCAATAAGGATAATAATAATAATAATAATAATATACACTTCTCTACCCAGTTTGACTATTCTTTTGTAACAATCTTAAAAGTTCGTATAAAAAACAACGGTTAGCTGCATCAATGAATCTTTAAAGCTAGAAGTGTTAAAGTCTTTACAAAATGATGAGAATTACTCAGAAAATCATTTCTATTTTACGTCTGCCATTCAGGCAGAGGTATGGAAGATCATAATGAGTTTAAAATCAAACGCCTCGGGCTCAGATAAATTAAACGCTAGACTATTAAAATTATGTAGTTACTTCTGTGTTTCACCTATTACGGATATTATCAACTATTCACTCTCCAGTGGTAGCTTCCCTACCGCGTGGAAAACTGCCTTGGTGCACCATCTCCCCAAAACATCGCATCCCTCAAAACCAAATGAGTATCGACCAATTAGTATTCTCCCCACTCTGTCGAAAATATTAGAAAAAGTGGTTCGAAATCAAGTGGAGAGCTACCTCAATCACAAAAATATTATTAATGAGTGTCAATCCGATTTCCGTTCAGGTAGAAGTACATGAACCGCCTTGTTGAATGTTATAAAAGATGCTCGAAATTCTATTGACGCGGGAAACGTAACTATTCTTGTCCTTCTCGATTTTAACAAGGTATTTGATTCAGTTGATCACGATATTTTGCTTGCAAAAATGAAGACTTTAGGTTTCGGATGGCCTTCAATAAAATGGTTTTCGGAATATTTAACAGGACGAAAATAAACTGTAGTATCTGGAAATAGCACATCTTCCCTTCAAACTGTGCGTGGTGTTGCGCAAGGAAGTGTCCTCGGTTCCCTTGTTTTTTAATTTACGTTAATGACGTCAACAAATCTCTTAAGCACAGCAAATTTCAAATGTACGCCGACGATCTTCAAATTTATATTAGTGGCAAACTGTCTAACATAACTTCAATTGCGCAAAAACTTAACGAAGATCTCACCTCACTCAGTATGTGGGCAAAATCTATCGGTCTCCTCTTAAATCCGTCGAAATCACAATGCTTATTGCTTGGTTCAAAGAAAACCCTCAGTAAACTTTCAAATTGTACTCTACCCAATATACCAGTTAATAAGACTTCTCTTTTGGTGCAGTCACGTGAAAAATCTAGGAATTTATATTGAAAGCTCGATAGTTGGGAAACTCAAATAGACGAAACATGTAAAAATCCACCATCCACTCTTTAAAACGGCTACGTGATCTTTTACCAACAGGAGTAAAGGAAATGATTATTAGGTCTCTTGCCATGCCGCACTTTGATTACTGCGACTTTCTTTTCATTGACTCGACGGAAAAAATGAAACGTAAATTACAAGTAGCTCAGAACTGATGTATTTGTTTCATTTTTGATCTCAGGAAGTATGACCATGTGTCAGACGTTTTCAAAAAATCCAGGACACTCACACTCGAGGAACGTCAAACGCTGCATTGCCTATCTCTTCTTTATCAAATAATAAAAAATGGACATTTGACAGTTTTAGCAAAACGTTTTAAATTTTTGAAACTGGATCGCACGCGAGGCTCACATCATCTCTCTATTCCTCGGCATGGCACAACTCTTTATAGTAAATCCTTCACAGTACACACAATACGTTCTTGGAACAAACTTTCTGCTCAACTAAAATCTCTATCAACTTTCTCTTCTTTCAGGCGACGTCTTACACAGTGGATGGAAAACAATGCCCTTTAGTATTCACACTTTCTCTCAGTCTATTCTTTCTCCTTCATTTGTATGCTTCCTTTCTTTCTTTCCTTCTTTCTTGTTTTCTTTCTTTCCTTATACTCCTTTTATTATTTCTCTTCTTTACTTTTACATTATCTTTCTTTCATTCTTTCAATACTCTAGCTTCATATGATCTTATATAATATATAATTTGTAAATACAGTGTAATATGTATCTAGTAAGGTATAATCATATTATAATATGTAATTTGTAAATATTGTCATTATGTAATAATTTGTTTTGATATCCTTGTTGTAATCACTATATTTCTTTCTATTTGCATATGCATAATTATATTGTACTGTTACTGCTGCTTTTAACCCACGTTCGGCGATAAGCCGCCATCCTGATTGAGGTTTTACTGGGTTTACTCAATCGCTTAAGGTTTTACCGGGATGGTCCCTAGTATTGCTTTCCAGTTTTAAATGTACCCTCCCAATTTTCATCTTGTATTTAAAATGTAAAAGTTTTAAAATGGTTAGACGAAAGAGCAGACCTTAAGGTCTGAGTCTCGCCAAAATAAAGGCACTTTTATTACTATTATTTGTTTTTTGCTTTTCACAGTCTACTTTCTGACTGGTAAGTAAGCGGGACACACACGGGTATGTTAGCCAAGTGCGTGGCGCTTATGTAAAATTTCTACAAACTAAGATGGCTTCTGACGATTCGACATGTATCAAGTATAAAGACTTTCTGCATTTTGTAAAGACACTCATCTTCCAATTGGAGACAATGGAGCGCTTTAGTTGTCGTGTTTGGCACCACACCAGTTGCCGAGATGATAAAGGGCACTATTCTCACTTTCTCCAAGCTCCATTGAGCCGCCATCTCATGGGACAGATTTAAATATTTCTGTAAATTCACATTATGTTTCGCTGCCATGTTGTGAGTGTTGGGTATGGCAACGTCTATGAGGAAGGCTTCCTTATGGACCCGGTCGATATACGTTATATCTGGTCTATTACTCTCTACTCGTTTATCTGTAATAATAGAGCGGTCACAATACAACACAGAATAAGTGTTCTCAAGCACTTGTTGCGGACAATACTTGTAATATGGGTCAGCCTTGGCGAGTAAACCAGTTTTTGTTGCCAATAATTGATGGATTTGCTTTGCAACATTGTCATGCCTTCTCCTGTATTCGGTCTACGCTAAGCAACTGCAGCCACTCGTCACATGCTGTATTGTTTCACCAGTGGAGTCACACCTTCTGCATTTGTCCATATGAATTGCTCCGTCTGTCATGATGAATTTCCAGTAATTTAAAGTTGCCACAACTTGGTCTTGAATTGCGATCATAAATGCCTCCGTTTCTGGGAAGAGCCACATGTACGACGCACGAATGTCGACTTCCGGCTTGTTCAGCTCATGAGGATATCGTCCATGGAGTGCCTTTGCTTTCCACAAAATCTTCTTTTCATCGCTTGACCCAGGTGGTAAAGCTGGAGAGCAGTCATTCTTCAGATCTAGGGGAGTGTAGTTGTTGTCAACTATGGCGAACTAGATATCCTTGATGTTCTCTGAAAAAAATTCCTTAGCGAGACTATTTGAGACTTGTGGAGGTTCTGAATATCTAATAGGCCCCTACCTCCTTCTGACCTCTGGATGGTCAGTCGCTCCACGCTTGAATGTGGATGATGTTTACGATGTTTAGTCATGGTTGTTCTGATTAGCCTCTGGAGGTTAACAAGGTCAGTCGTACTCCACTTGACAATTCCAAAAGAGTATTATTATTATTATTATTATTATCATCATCATTATCTCCAGCGTTACCAAAGGTTGATGTATGGCCATCAAGCCCCATTTTCGTCTCTCTCACATTCTGGCCATGGAAAAGGGAAGACTCACAGGGGTGGTACGTCAGGTATTCCAGATCTGACATTTTAACTTCAAAGTGCACCAAGTGAACTTACTTTAACTTTCAGAACCTTTGTTCGGACGAATCACACAAAGTGTTATTTTCAATGTACTATTGGTTGTCTTTAATTTATAAATGTAATTAATATGGCAAACAACAATACATGACAAAATCACAATTTTGACAACCAATCTCTTTTTCAGGGATTATCAGAAGAGAATATTATTCAACCCTTCCGCAACTATGCATCTCTGTTAATATGTAGTGTTATCATATTTTTGTGCAGCAGACTCCTGTACCATTTCATTATTAGTTGATGAACATAACCTCTTTAAACTGCTTGTGGAGATAATACACAGGTTTCCAATTGTATTGTATCACTTTCCTATAATCGTTTTCATGTCAAGTTATTCAGCACATACTCGTAGTCTCTATTCATGGAACTTGTGTTCTTACATCTTCTGTTACGAAATATTCTTAAGTTAGAAAACATGAAGTGAGAATTAGAATACAATTTTTAAAAAAACATGCTGTTTTCAAGTTAGAGATGTTTTACTTCAAAAACCCAAAAAATCTAAATCTTCAATTTTCCAATCTGAACCCTTAAAAATGTTTCCATTTAGCAAAAGTGTAGATACAAGCAAACCACAAACTACGGAGCTCCATATCCCCCTAGTGTAGAGGAATAACGGATAAAAGAGCCCCATCATATAGTGGAAGAACCGCGAAAGTGTTTCCAAACACATACGACCACTTGAAATGAACCACACGAAGAACAAAATCATTCATTCAAAATCACGGTAAACAAGCTCACTTAATTTGCTTGAAGTACTCTTTAAAATGAAGTTATTTTCTCAAGTCAAGGTTATTCTCTTTTCAATGGAGCAATAAAATGGAGGGACAATGATTTCACTTAACTGGCAGATTGCAGTATTGCCAATATGAAGGAAACCAAGATTATGAATACTTTATCATGAGACGCCTCATTGTGAATTCAATTTTTTTCATAAAAACAAGAATGTCACCCGATATCAAAAGGAAAAACTCTTTTTATTCTTGGTTGAATTTTGTGAAATTATTTCGCGCAGTAGTGAAATATTGATAATTGTTCCATATGTTCACATAATTTAACAGTTACTTGATTTTTGGATTATGAATTTGAGCTCGCTTGTTTTGTTGAAGAAACCAAATAATTTGATAAATCTATATTTTACTTTGAAGTATCAAACAGAAAAAGAGAATATGTGAATATTAGAGATGGAATTTTCTTATTTCCTGCAGTCCTTCCAATGACATGCATAGAAATTGAATAAAGGTACAAAACGAAGATACAAAACGGTCTGACCATTAAAATATAATAAATACAATGAATTCTTCACGTTCCCCTCAAGAGTTGATACAATGTGTCAACCAGGTGAATGATAATGGCTCACTCTACAGACGCAAATATGCTTTTAAATTCCTCGGAAGGGGTGGATGATCTCATTAATCTTCTTATATCCAACAGGTCGAAATGAAGGGAATGGAGAAAGTAAAAAAAGGGAACGAGAGAAATGAGTGTATAAAACTGCCTATAAATAAACAAATAACTAAAATGTATCTTCCTTATTAGATATGCCAGTTATGGAGACAAAAGTCTTTGTTTGTAGGAAATACAGCAACTCATGAGAAAGTACTATTACGAGAAATGAGATTCCATAGTTCTATTAGTTTTGGAATTAATACGTCCTCAAATACTGTTACATTGTTTGTCAGCCTTAAAGCATTCAAGAATATTGTTATGAAAAATTTCGTAACACAGTAATAAAGATTTAATCACGTCCACATTATTATGTGACATTAATACGAGTTGAACCTTTCCACGGTCAATTACATAGGATGTTTTAGTACATTACATTTTATATATGGGTAGTTTATAATAGAGATGTATAAGAAGGCTCTTTATGGTTGTGGCTCAGTGATCATTAACGACTTTGATGTGGTCATAATAAACACAACACAGGAGATTCAAAGACAAAATGAGGACATATTACTTAATGTGACATCAGCGAATATACAACTCATCGAATAGAGATGAAAGGAGGTGAATACTTAAATGAATATTCATGTTGAATTATTGTCAGTGCAATAAAACGCTCTTTGCTTTTCTTTGTGCAAAATTCTAGCGATTTGAACTGCAATAGGTGGGTAGTAAAATTGTACATCAAATTTGGGGAATGTTGAAGAAACAAGTAAATAATGAAAGCAATAAATAGAAAGGAAAAACTCTTGTGAATTAATTATATAATTGTATGATTTTATTTGTGTAAATTAATATTAATGTAATAGCTAAAATATAATTTTATTTAAGGTTTATTACTGGTCACTATACGCTGTAGTTTTCAGTATTACTGATGTCACTCTGTGAAAGGTCCAAACGCATATCACAACGAGCAATCGCATAACATATCAATGAGAAATTCATTTGTCAATACACACGCAAAATTCTTGTAGTTGGTGTATAGTTTACAAAATATTTTGCTCGAAAAAAATTTAAATTTCGATAAATTGTAAACTGATTTAAATATAGAACTGTACTCAATAGAAATTTTGTACAATCAATAGTGAAGGGAGAAGAAACTTAAGAGGGAAACGTAAACCTGTTTTAATGAATATTTAATATTTTCAGATCTTTTATTAAATTATGTATGAATTTGTGCATTTTCGTCTCAGAAATAAATCAACTAATTTCTACGCTCATTAACCTACTTTATCATATTTATTTAACTCAATCACCATTTTTCACTAAAACGTCGTGCATTTTCTTAAACATAATACCAAAGACGGACTTTGTCCCATCAAAAGAAGTTTCTTTCTCACCAAATTTAATGCCCATATATTGAGTTAAACAGGAAACATCTGGGCAAGATTTCTGCAAAGGCGTTTCCGTACTAAAAAAATTGTGGTAGTAGGCAGAAAGCAAAGGACGTAAGTCACATCAAGAAAATGAGACAGTGGTAGATATCGGATTGCTAGCCTTCCTATGAATAACGGACACTGTTGACATTTAATTAGCTTATCTCCACTTGATTCGCTTGTCTGCATTTAACAACAAACTCCATTAAAATCTAAATTCTCCTCTCATCTTGACAACTTGAGATCTTTTTTGCGCGTGTTCTAAAGGACGACAGTGGCTATCAGAAGAGAGTTACCGCATACTTTTTGTTCACAAGAAACCTGTAATCAAGACTGTGTACACAAGATTGTATATTCACAGACGGTACAATATGGAAACAAAACATCAGCATTCACGCTCCATAAAAATTCTGAAAAATGGCAGTATATTAAAAAAAGATCATAAATTTGCAGAATTCAATCCATGGAAACTAAAAATACACCATAGTCATACATACAATATTGTTTGACATATTCCTTGTACTCATATATTTATCTGCATTTACACAGGTACTCACCTGAAATTGATAGAAATAAATAAATATCATTCAAAATATAGAATAGTATTACAACATTTTTCGCAATTCGATTGCTTATCAATTACATAAACGTACACAATTTCAAAAATGATTTTAAAAGACTAATAAATTATATTGTAAAGTAGTTATACATTCCATTTCGATAAGGTTAATGAATTATCAATTTTGGTTATACTCACCACACCCCTTAACACATGAACACTTCTCGAAATTATATTTATAAATAAGTATAACTATTTCGCTAAGAAGGAAAACATTAGCTACTGAAATTCATTCAGTTGGTTAAGTCCTAGTCTCGAATACAAAATTTTTGAAAGACAGCAGATAATATATTCTAATAATTTCAAAAATCTCAATTATCCGGAAAGAGTATTTCTAGGTACGGAGTACCCAAACGTTCAATTCACGGTCCTATACTCTTTATTGTACGTGAACGACATGTCATCATCCACATCAGATTGCAAAATGATTATTTTTGCTGATGACACTAATTTACTATGTAAACACGTCAACGCACAAAAAGTTTTCTCCAACTTTTCGACTTGATTCCATGCAAATCGTCTCATTGTAAACACTGACAAAACAGTGTCTATGTCATTTCACAATAGTATCACAAAATATTTACCCCATGTCCCTTTTTCTTTAAACGGAACACAATTAAAAACTGTTACGAATACAAAATTCTTAGGTCTGCATATACAAGACAACCTCAAATGGAATTGTCACGTTGACAATCTTAATTCCCAATTAAGCAAATTCTGTTACGCATTCCGAAATTTAGTTAACGCAGTTAGTCCACATATATCCCGTTGCGTATATTTTGCAAACGTGTACTCCCATTTACGTTACGGCATTACCTTCTGGGGTAATTCCGGTCAGAGTATTCAAACTTTCAGAATTCAGAAGAGGATAGTTCGGATAATTTGTAAATCTCACCCCCGAAACTCTTGTAAACCTTTATTCAAGGAATTAAATATCTTAACACTTGCATTTATATTTATGAAACAGTCGTGTTTGTTAAAACCAAATTACTGAAGTGCCACCCTTGCTTTATACGAAACAGTCTCGTTCACGAACACAATACTCGCAGTAGTAATAATATTCATCGCCCTAGAGTGTCAACCACACTTTGTCAAAAAGGACCGTATCATTCGGGTATCGTTCTATATAATTCCCTGCCCAAGAATATAAAAGATATTATGAAATTGAATCTTTTCAAATCCGCGGTTAAAAAGTACCTCCTGCACAATGTAAAATAATTTATTGATTTTAATAAAAGTTAAATCCGTCTTGTACTTTATCACGCCATTGCTCCACTACTTTTTAAATAACTTCAGAAACAATTTTCTTGCATGATTGTGTTGTCTTATTATTCATATTAATTTAGTTTTATGTGTACTAAACTTTGGCATGGTTGTGTACATAAATTCTGTAGCCCCATCCTGGCTCGGGGTTTTCTTCGGTTTTCCTTCGGGTAGAGGCGGATTTCTTATACAGGTTCTCTAGACTTTGTCTCTGAAATGTGTTTATTGTAACAAAAAATCGTGAATTTAGTGTTTTTTCAATTCTCATGATTTTTAAACACTGTATTCAGAATAATCTATAGTGCGATAATATGTAAAATAGTGCATGTAAATTTTTTGGGTTAAATTACAAACATATTGACATTCTTTTAGCATTATAACTCGCAGCTACCTTTTCATCTTATCTAGGAATTTTACTGAAATTTTTGAATCCGCCTCTGCCTTAGGGCCCTTGATCGGAATTGATGGGATGGTCCCTTGCTTGCTTGCGGAGAGTAAACTAGTTCATTGTCCTCCACGTTGTCATACGCAATTTGTACTGTTTTGTTTGACAATAAATTTATTTATTTATATATATTTATTTAAAATTTATTTATTACTTTTCAAATTTAACTAACCCATTCATTAAGATATACATTGCTATCTTCATTGTCACTGCGAACACCGCAATCATGCGACCCATCAAGTGTGTTGTTGAGACATTTTAACCAGTTTTATGTAAGATGTGTTGGCAAAGTTGCAGGAATCCCTACTAGCTGCACTTTAAAGCATTCCTGATAGTCAAAGTTAACTCATCAGATGACGACTGTGATGGACAAGTTTAAGGGACTACCCTCTACCCTCTCATTTCATCACGAAGCTCGTCGTACGACTTCATCGTAAAGGCTAGTATTATTTCACGCTTAGTAAATCTTGGCTGTAAGTTTCAATTGGTCAAATCAGATAAGCAAGTCTCTAAGAATTCTTGAAAACGAATGAGGAAGAATATGACAACATACCTAGGCGCAAATCAGTCGGAAATAGAAAAAAAAACAGACTTGAAGACAGTCTCGCCGAATATAAGACACCTCCGCCCAATTTATATATGCAAAAAACGGAAAAGTGTTTCTCATAATCGAAGGAATACTGTAAATAAACATTAATCTTAACACAAAGAACAAAATTATCTCGAAGTTTCGGAGGAACGATTTGAATGACAAAGGAATTTCTCTTAAACAAAACAATATATCATTTTGTGTTTCTGCCTCCTCCTTAAAGGCAGCATTTCGAGAAACGCATTACTTCGCACCTTGGCGTGCTTCAGGCGCCGGGAGTTCTCCAGCAAACACTGACTGACACTTCCTTGCGGTTAATTAGCCTCTTTTGCGTGCCTCAGTCCCGCGTTGATGCACCGCCGTTAACACTTGATGCGCTCGTGCGCGCACCAAGGTCGCTGGTGAATATCGATACACCTTCCTTTCAAGTCAATCGAGCAGATATCTCATAGAACGTTAAATGCTTTACTTCCCTGCAGCGAAGTAGATATCGAGTGACTCGAGACGTGTTTTCTAAATACTGATATCGGTTTATAGCTCCCTAAACAAAGTGTTGTCGCTCACCCAGTCGTAAATCCTGTTGTTCGCGACAGAAATAAGCACTTCCTTTTGGCCACTTCAACTTTTAATTGACGCAAGAATGTGAAATTGTATGCCACTTAAAATTCCTAGTTAAATACAAGAAAAATACGATGAATGAGAAAGTAGTGTAATTTTCCAATATATTTAAGTACGATAAAATAAAATAAAATAAAATATATGCAAAACTAACTACGCCCAAGGAAGCAAGTTCGTACCCTTCGAAGGGACAAACCTACTAAGGGACAATTATAAGGTTCCGTGGGCAATTAACACCCATCTAACTTCAAATCAATTTTTTTCTGTAAATACTATTAAAATGGAAAACACAATTCGGTAGAAAGATATTACATAATTTTATGATTGAAAATGACTAATTGTGGGTTGTAAGTACTAATAATTTCCAAGTCACAATGCCTTTTTACAGCCTTGTCTACGGAGTTTCTAACAATACTGTATTTATTACTGCCCGTTCGATAAATAACGAGCTGGACACAATAATATATTCCTTATAAAAATGGTCAAAAATACGTTTCTCCGTTAGAATACAAAAGGAATTTTAACAAATCAAAATTCAACATAAAAGAAACTTCTTAACACACATAATTTAACTTGTTACTTCCGTTGTAATCATTTTCAACCTTTTCTTAACAGTTCTAGCATTAATTTATAAGAATAACATAATATTGTCTGTGTATACAAAGAATTTTTTTTGTCTACAATGTGCTTTATTAAACGACAGGGGTAATGACGCTCGAAACGCCCATTAATGACGGCTATAATTAACTCAAGATTTTCTCTTAATAAAATTAGGTCTGACAATTTTATCTTAAGTTTTTGTTTCACATTATAGATACAGAATAAGTCGCTCATGTACTCTTTGTGCGAATCTTTTGCCCAAATTAGATATCGTTACCTAGGTTTATTTTTCCCGAACCTGGAGGTTATCAGGAAGACTAAGATCCACTCCTCTGTGTCCTTCAGCGAGGCCCTTGTTTTCGAGTAAACCTAAATCAACTAAGGGGTACGAAGGGTCTTTTAGACCTACGAGCGAGGCTCTGTCATTAACCGGGCCCACCCAAATTAAAATTAAAATCTAATATAATCAAAAAGAATGAGTTTTTTTATTGCTTCACAATTATGTTAATTTTTACTATGGTAAAAAAGCCCGCGCCTAGGCTAATAGCGTCCAACAGACATTTCACGGCGCGTTAATAACCTTAAGAGAGTCATTGTCCATTTTGAACGTTTTTTACTAAATTACGCACAAAAGCTTAAAATATTAACAAAATATGAAGAATGGTAACCTAAATTGTAACGAAAATACGAAAGCTTACGAAAAATACTGCAAAACGAGTAAAAAACTAACAATTTTTTCGGAACAATTTTTACAAAACTCGCATTCTTAATTGTGGTCCTTGAGATATGGCACGTCAAAGGCAATAGGGTGGTGCAAGCGACTTGCATTCACAAAAGTGTGTTCTGTAGGGTGGGCGTTACTTAACACAGGGTGACGTATTTGCTTCAGTAATCCCATGTTTTCTTTCTTTCGTGAGCAATGGATATCAATATTTTTATTACACTATATTTAAGATAGATGAGATAATGATATTTATTTCACATTTGTTTACATGTTAAAAACCAAAAACCAAATTCGGAACTTACGCTGCCACGTATTTACGACAAGAAAAAATACTATTAATATAGAGTCCACTCCTTATCTTCGTTTCAAGGACCGCTCTCTGTGCAGTCTTGGATCAGATAGTCCTTCACGTCACAATGTAAATTTATAACGCTAAGAACTATAACTGTACTAATAATGATAAATACTTGCTAAAAGGTTTCTACATTTTAAACTGATTTATTGGTACCAAAGGTTTTTAAGTTTATGTTTAATTAACAATGTTAATTAAGAAATCTACACTTTAATTTGCAAACAACTAAATGTTTAATTCTTTAAAAAATAAGTAACAACTAGTGTTATATTTTATTTTAACAGGCAAATTATTAAAGTATTTTGGTGCAACGTATTCATAAGCTTGTCTAAATAATAATTTGTTAACTTTAGGTGTACGAAAGGTGTTACGACTTAAACTTCTTGAGTTATAAACAAGGTTGTTGGTTCCCTCATTTCTACTTCTTATGTTAAATAATCCCAAAACATTAAAATGAAGAGGTGTTGAATTGGCAATATATGCAACTGTTTAAAAAATGGAAAGGAACTTTCTCTTCTAAGGAAGAATAATTCTAATTATTTTCAGTGATTTGTGATTTTTCAATGCTAATTTTAAAGGAAAAGTATTTAACAGATAACTGAAAGCGAACCAAAAACTTTTTGTCATGTTTTTAGATATATAATTATTATTTAGATATACAATTTTTGTTTCTTCGTTTAATTGATATTTCATTCTACAATGCTATAATTTATAATACAGGTATTGTCGTCACAAACTCTCAAAATTTTAATTTGGCACAAGCCAATTTTAAGTCCAATAAATTGAGCAAGATGCTTTGTGCCCAACGAAGAAACAAAAATTCTTACTCACTTTTGAAATAAAATTTGCTTCGTGGTTTCAGTAGCTTGTCAAAAATTAAAGTAAAACTAAGGTTCTCCGCCGTTTTCAAATATATGAATTTACTTAGAAACACTTAAAACTACAAATGAAAACACCATTCTACTAATGTGATTAATAAACAAATAGATACCTGTTGATGTAACATATTGAAGATGAAGTTTTCTCTGTTGCATTTATTTCATAGTAACTAAATTTTTTAACATCATCACAGAACATCGCTGAATTAAACAATGAAAAGATGTGAGTCGACAGTAAAGCAATACACTAAAGTAAAATTAATTTTCACACCTCCCTGAGAATATTAAATACTTTCTCATAATAGCTCAAGAGAAAAAAATATTCTAGCGTCCTGAAATCATGAGTGTGCCTAAACGGCAAATGAAGTATTAATCTCTATCCTTCGAGTTCTATTCAAGTTATTCCCTAGTAAATCACTATCGTGGTTCAGGTGGTAGCGTTCTAGCTCCTCACCAAGTCATCCGGAGTACGTTTCCCGGTGGTACCAGAAAAAAAAAATTGTAGCTTTTCACATGAATGTCCCAGTTCATATAGTTGTGACTATTAAAAAGCAACCCCTCCTTCCTCTATCCACCTTCACCTAGTGTCAATAACTCTTAACTATTACTAACAACTCCTACTAACCCCTCCACGTTAACCCAGCTAAGCGGCCCATAACCTTTCACCCAACTCGTACCTCTTACTGATCCATGTAGATAAACTTCAATAGCACGCTACATTTCCCGTTTACAAATACTACAATAATAATAGTGAATCACTTGTTCAGACAACGCGGTCAACTAAATATGTTTGCTCTACATTACAGTATTCGCGAAGACTATTTATCAATGTTTGTAAAGTCATCACAAGCAATTTGTAGTTTAAAATATAGAATTCAAAGACATTAATAAAAAAGGGGATAATATCGTAAAAGAACATGGTGTAATACTCTTTTACGAACGGATATCCTTGCACTCCCTAGCGATACCAAGGATAATAAAGAGTGAAACGACGATCAAGAGGTCGTTTGCATTAAAAGTAAAAACATCCTGGTAAGCGTTTACATTATAAACGAAATTCGAAGGCCCTACCTTTAAAGTTGGTGTTCACGCTCTTCCATGCCATCATAATCCTTCTCGTCGTATTACAAAGTTTTCTCTGCATGGCTTCGTACTATGGAACTAATAAGGAAAGTGGTCCGAGGCACAACAGTAAAAGACACGTAATTTCAGGTCAAGTGCGTGAGAGGGAGTGTGTGTCCTTTCGACAAGGCACTCTCGCAAGAGGTTCGCTGAGAGATGAGAGGGAAAGAGAAGTGGAAAGTAGGTAACGGAGAACGTCGCGCACAGCGGCGTCTACCATTGGGAACCTTCTGTGCTTGAGGCACGGGTGACTGCTCTGGGTCATCACCACCTCTCTTAAATTGAAATATTTTAACACTTCTATTTTTTTAAACTTTTTCAATAATTTCGGTTAATATTTATAGATATACATAAGCTGTTCCGGACTTTTTTGAAGAACTCTTTAATTGAGGGAAACAATATTGACATTCATAGTTGTCACCAATCTCTGACCGTTTAGGCAGCAACGCTCTCCTAAGATGGACTTTTTTCCGACTTCACCTACATTTTTCGCCAAAAACCATGTTTTACCTTTCTTTTCACACATTTTAAAGTAAACGTTAGCGTATGTTCTTTCTGGTTAAGTAAACTATCTCCTTGCCCAATTTCATCACGATCGGCTTAGTGATTTAGTCGTGGAAAGGTAACAAACTGATTCACTTTCGCCTTTATATATTAGTATGGATATATGAGAGAGTCTGCGTGTGTGTGTAAACTGTATATAGGCAAATGTGTAAATGGTATTTTAAGGATGATTTCATTCTGTAAGAAAGACTAATTAAACTGTGAAATATTCGTATGAGCTAGTAACTCAAGCTGAATTTGAAATATCTTTCCTTTCATTAAATCACTTACTTCTCTCTTCAATAAGAATCACACAAAATCTTAACATTTGGTGGCAAACAAATGTGTCAATATGTAATAAACCGACTACATGCGACCAAACTTACTGACGTGTTTGATACAACTCAGTAGTGTTGTGTGAGGTGACATTGTACATGGCAATCAGTGATTCGTTGGTAGATTGCTCACAGCTTCGGCAGATATGTGTACATGAAGAGGAATAAAATACTTATACCACGTAGTTTTGACCTTCTATGATTTGCGTCAATCGCTTTCCAAAGAAAAACAATCAGTGATTTCCTGATTCATATTAAATACTATTCTGCTTCTTTTTTAAGAAAGTGATCCGACTTTGCCTACTCCTCACCATGTTAATTTATGTATCAGTGAAGGCAAAATACGTCAATTGAAGTCATTTGAAATGTGAATTGTGCGTCATATATTCCACTTTCATTATACTCAATGGTAGCAACTATGCAGTAAACGAAGAGTTAAAAACAAGAAAATAATGCGACGAATTTTTTTCAAAGTTGAACCTCACGTGAACGAATTGCGTTTGCTTTGCATCAAATATTGTATTTTTATGTGACGATAAGTGAATAATTTCTAAAATCAAAATAACATAGAAATATCACTCCATTATATCTAACAAAAATTATCGACTAGAATATACTCAGAACTGGAAACATGAGCAATAAATTATTACTAAAATAAATTTTCGTCAAAGTAGTCTATTATAGGTATGAAAAAGATTTTATGGTATGGAATTGCTTTCATTTTAGAAAAATTTATGTAATGAATTCAGTATATTTCATAAATAAATAAAAAATAAATGTATCGTCAAAAAAACAGTTACAAACTGCCAATAAACTAATATATTCTCCGGAAGCAAGCAAGGAATCCCATCAATCCGATAAAGAACCCTTAGACAGAGTTGGATAAAATATTTCAGCACACTCCGAAGATAAGAATAAATAAATACGAATAACTTTTTAGCAACGTATTGTAATATCAACAGAATACCTACAATGTTGCTTTTAATAAAGGACAAAGTTATTTCACACGATTCAAATGATAGATTTTTCGGAAAATATTATTTTAATAGTAACAATTTCTACACAACTCTAAATGCGAGAGTATTTATTACAATAGACCGTTGTTTCTAGGTCTGTATATAAAACCCGTCTCTATCCGAAGAAAAACCCGGGCCAGGACCTGGCTACATAGTTAATGTACTGAATCGTGCTTGGGTTGAGCACTGATATCTTCAATAACAAAGCCACATTTAAATCTTAATGTCCTAACTAAATGCTACCAAGATAAGTAAATTGGTCGGTCTTGAGCAAGTTAAACGGTCAATTTTTACATATGGACTACTTCTACAAAATAAAATAGCCCTTGATTTTGGCAAACGTGTTAAAATGCAACATCTTGTTTTGTATTTTTATAAGAGAAAAAATAACGAATTCTCAAGTAATCCTGAATATAAAATTTTGAGGAGAAAAGCCTACAGCGGTGGTCTAGTGGTACCGTCTTCGCTTTCACAATCCCGCTGAACGGTAGAGCGTAGGTTCTAACCCTGCTCGGCCGAACCAGGTGAGGTTTTCAGCTGGGGTTTCCCTCACCTACTCCAGACAAATGTTGGTTCGGTACCATAAATTCCCCCAACCCAACATATCTCCTTCCCAATTCCCTTACACAAGTCCAACCGTCAGGTGGACAAGCAGGCCTCATGGCCTGAACGTCGCCAAAAGGCATTAAATCAATAAACCATCTAAAATTTTCAACCAGTACTGGCATGAGATCCTAAAAACATCTTGCGAAATTTTCATCCGAACCATGAGTACAAAAGATAAATACAAGTTCTGGTCTTCAGAATTATCAATACTGGTTCAGACAAAAAATGTATCATGAAAATCAATATTGACTCATTTGAAATCGATCAAAAATTTTTTTCTGACAAAAGAGCATCTGCGAAAACTGGTTTTGGTCATTTCTTTTCACTCTATGAACTAATTTGGTTTATAAGCGTTACACATAGTTAGAATTAAGAGTAAACAAAATAAGCAAGCCAAAATACTTTTTTCGGTAGTTTCATACATTTTTTTATTATAAAGGCGGCGCACAGTGAGGTCAAAAGTAAAACGAAACAAAGTTTTCAGGTCGAGATTTCTGACCGTTGGGTTGGCTACAGCGATCCCTGAAGTACGAGTTTCCACGCTTATTTGAGTCTCATTGCTTGTATACGCTCCGTAGTATTTGTAGGAAAGTCCCCTTAGCACGAGTAGCACGCATTGTGTTTGCGGGAAGGAAACAAGCCCGAGTTGCATAGTCGCCCAAATACGATCGAAGTGAAACATCATGAAAGAAATGGAATTCAAGTGAAACTACTTTTAAAGGTGAGTAGAAAATAAGAAAATTTATTTGGATATGACGTTTATAACAGCAATCATTCCATGTAATTTTTGCACATTAAAAGACTGACATTTTAGCGAAATGTAAAACGTTCCACGGAGTCCTATCAGCTAACCTCTTGGGGGTCGTAGATAAAAATATCAGCTATCAAATAAAATAAATTTAAGTTCCACGATTATTGAATCTTTTTCGAAAGAAACTTGGAGAAAGTGTGTTTCGCTATGCAATTAATACTGAAAATAATGCTTGTAAAATAGAGGAAATGGCCTGAAATTCGTTACTCGGCGGTTTTGAGGGGCGATAATTACGAATCCGTTATCGGATTTTTTAAAATTCCTAGATGGTGGTTCGAATATGGTGACTGCGAATATGAAAATACTTGTAAAATATAGTAATCGACACGAAATGTATTAACCTATGAATTTAAGGATATTTAATTATACATACTAAAATTACATGTAAACAATTCTTGTTTTGAAAAAATTATTCGCAAGGAAAAGGGCTCCATTTTCATCGGAAATGTCTTCAAGCCCTTGTCTACTCGAGTCTGATGCTGATGAGTCTATTTCTTGTTCTTTAATATTTTTACTTGTTTCTATTGATGGAGATAACAATAAAGAAACAACTTATTTCGTCAATTATTTTGGTGACTAAATAGGTAACTTCTAGCAGCTTGAAATATTGTTTGTAATCTGTTGATATCATTACACGTAGCTAACTTTTTTTTCTTAATTTAGGAGTGCGTTGAAATGTGAAATCCGTCTCTGATTTACTCTTCATCGGAATGGATGTAATGGTTCCTGGCATACTTCCCGAGAGTAAATTAGTTTATTGTTCCCCACGTGGCCATACGCAGTTTGTAACATACGCATACGCTTTTTTTGGCGATAAAAGTAACTACTTCATTTTATCTTACTTGATAAGTATTTGCTTTAAAGTTAATATTTGTAGATTGGCGTCCAACTTTATTAGAGGGAACCATCTCCTTTTCCCCGTCTCTCAGTGAAATAAAACGACGTGATCCATTAAATTTATTTGGAACAGATAATTTTAAAAAAATTTAATGAAAAAAGGTAACACGTCAAGCACCACGATATACGATTATTATCCCTCAAAGATATGACACTGTGTTTTGTTGTCATTTCTAATTGCTATCAATGTTGACGTTACACTTTTTAACTTGCTCCTATTTTCTGTCTCATCTATTATCTCAGTCGATTCCAACCCAAGGGAATTTGGTGTCACGTCAGTTCAATCAACATCTACGTGGTTTTCAGGGATAAAGCTCGAGATGAATTTTGCTCGAGAGATACGAATGCATGTCACATAATGCCTTACTGTTATGTATTCTACGAGATTCTCTTCCCAATAATTGTTATGAGTCACCCTTTGGAGTTAATTTAACTTGAAATAACTCGCATAGCTTCTCGTTCCAGAGCCGATGTTCAGCAAGTGTGACAGGAACGCGAAGTGGGAGGTCGATTCGCAAACAGGGCGGGTACATTGCGCCTGGAGGTGACACACCGCTTCGCCATTAGCGGTCGTCCATCACTGGAGAGAGAGGGGACTTCCCCATTTCCTCCCACTCTCCTCCAACGCTCATGTGCTGCCAGCACCGATAAGAGCCGTAAAACAACGTTACCAACCTACGAAGCACACTCGTTGATTCGTATCACACAATCTGGTAGGAACAATACGCGAAGGGTAGTATTCGATTTTTTATTTGACCGCACAATGCTTCCGAATGAAGACACCAAGATATGGATACGATTTTTACAACGCCGTTCTCCAATACTTTCAGAGTATCAAGTTGCGAAGAAATGAAATAAGAAACTATAAAAAGGGTTCTACAGAGATATTTAGTATGCCAAAAAGAAAAAGTTCCCGAGAAAGAAAAAATAAGATATGACTAATAGTACAGACATTGTTTACATGTATCATGATTTTATTCACATTTTAAAATAAACATTTTAGTTAAATTCTGCACTAATAACTTCTATAATCATTAACATTCTCTTTCAAAGCAAACAGCTTTTTTTCAACAATATCTAATGTTTAATAATTTATCATTAGAAATCCATTAATGAAATGCCTTTTCTCAATTTGTAGACACATATTTCACATATTTGTAATTCACATTCTTTCGAGAGGTCTTCATATATTTCTCTTTGAAATGGTGTTTTCTGAACACAACAGTTAATAGATTTTTAATTTCTTTTGTTAATTGTGTACTGGACTGTAAACCAATAATGCAAATGTGAAATCATCCATACTCTAAATATTAAAATTACAAATTTCAAAATACAAATTTCATATGCCACAAAATCAAAAGGTATATATCCAATCTAATGAACTTGTCTCTCAAGTTTTATGTTTCGTTCGACTCAGAATGCTCAGCACGTTTACCCTGCTCCCAAGTCAGCGAACCATATCGAGAAAATTTCCAAGCGCCAGCGGAACGAGTGTCGTTAGTCAGATAAATGTATTTGTGCATTAGACCACGACCAACCGAGAAGAATAAAGAGAACACATGTTTTAATTAAAACTTTGTCGAAAATGAAAAAAAAAAAGAAGAAAAAGATATTTGATCTCTTTCTTAATTACAAACAATAAATTTCCGTACCAATATATCATGGAACTCAATATTACAAAATATATGAAACTCAATATTACAAAATATGTGAACTTAGTTTTATGGGGTTTTAGGGCTCGCCAACGTCAAGGTCATTAGAACCCTTGAACTTAGTATTACAAAAAAATTATAATACAAAATTATTATCAAAAATCAGAAAAAAATACTCAAAATAAAGAGTAAGACTATAAATTTGTATTAGTTCCTCTTCCACCACCACCTTTTCATTCTTCATTCACTACGAATTTGATATTAACTCTTGAACTTGTTAACCATAGTAAAGAAATCTGGTATTATTTACCAAATTACATTAAGTTTCTTCTTGATACAGTGCTCATTTCACAGCGAAAAAGGGTTCGTGGCTTACGCATCGTTGGTGGGAGGAAGATAATACGCGCTGCCAATCGGCATTTTACCTTCACCAAGGTCTTTTTTTTTTTTTTACAAATTTTGACCTAATAGAGTATTAAATTTCCCTCAATCATGTTGGTAATTTGTTTTTAAACACCTTTTCTAAATATCTGTACTTCTTTGAAAGCCCAGGTCGAAATACCTAGAAAGATTTTTGAGATAATTTGACATATTGTGAATTTGTGATATATGAAATGTACTACAAATCCTATATGTTCTTAGTGAATGAACGATAATACGACCTCTTTCTCGATTAGAAGATTCGAAGTGTTATCGAGATGAGATAATTGGAATTTGCTTATTCAAAAGTGATCAAAATAAAAAGTAAACTTTCTTCTCCTAAATTTATGTTTTAATACAAGGTTTATGTGCTTCTGCTTACAAACACTCAAAAAGAGATGACATGCTAACATGATCAAATGTTTTAACTATTTCAACACCTAAAACAAACTTGAATTTTTTATGTTTTTAATGTAGCTCTTTGAGCTAAAGTAATATGAATGTAGGTACGCTTCTGTGGATATTAATCGAATCAATTAATATGAAATCATCCAATTTGTGTTGCAGACGATTCTTTTTATTTTTAAGTATGTACCGTCAGTTTCTATAAAAACCAAGGACACCAGAATGTTTTTAAATTTTTTATCACTACCGCTTTGGCTCCTACCAGTCATTTTGTTGGAAAGATGAGTCATTTGGCGATGGTAAAGATAATCGATAAATGCAATAGCATTAATTTAGTATCTACTTGAAATAAAGACAGTTTTCAATAAAATCATCTGTAAAGTCCAAATAATTGTACGGATTTAAGTAAACAACTCTAAACTTTTAATAAAAGTAATATTATCATTGTATTTTAACTCCAAACAGAACAGAAAATGTTTTAGTGTTTGAAAAAGTTAGAGCAGCAAGTAAAAATCAATATACATTTATTGTCCTCCTAAATGACAATATCGGAGATATATGTGGAAATAGGTCATAATCTAAATAATAATGAAGACAAAATACTCATCGTATAGTAATTAGTTTTTTGAGTTGAATGTGTTGCGACAAATACGAAAAACTCATAAATAAAACTATACATACATTTAACATTTTATTAGTGTGTTTTCAAATTATTCTTATTTAATTATGAATATAATTATAAATCAAATTAATGCAATATTTTTGTTTTTAGCTTTAGACTGAACTGAAGGTTTGATAAGATCTTGTAATCTACGGTAATAGCCCTACAAACAAATGAGGTACAAAATTGTAGTCTAGAAAATCCTAGCGTCATGGGACATATTTAGTCAAATAGTGAACTCAATGAAATGAATAAAAATGTTCCTTTTATTTGGCGTTAAGCTTGTAAAAGTGAAAAAATGGCTCATCCGTCCCAACAAAATTGTCGCAAACCAGTGGTGATAAAATGTGAAAGGAAATGTGCTCTCCCACATGTACGTGGAAACCGACGGCTTATATTTAAAAATTACATAATATATGAAAGCAGCCAATATTTTCAATTGAAAACTTCATATTAAAAGACCCTTTATTACTTTTGGATGAGATTTTAAAAATCGGGCATTGGGGCGCAAAGAACACATGAGGGAGAAGAAAGAGTAACGTTTGAACAGAGAAGGACCTGAACATGACTAACAATTTATAAAATGTATATTAAATGCACGTTTATTTCCTGCCAAGAACTGTATCCCTCGCATGGAAGGGTGGCTCGAGGCGAGTTACAGACAGTCGAGCTTAGACCCTGCATCAAGCGAGTGAAGAGGGGAAATGCGTCCCCCAACGGATCCATCCCGCTTGGCAATTGAGCGGATGTGATTTCACGTGGTCGCCGCAATACAAATAAAAGAAAGTGTTCCCTCAACCGCCCCCGCACTCCGCGACTCCACCTCCCCCCATCCAATAGCAGCTTGGAGACGGGCGGCGACGATCCTACTCGTCGGTCCATCAATTACTGCGGATGTGAGAGAGAGGGCTGACGCTGACGAAGGAACACGACGAATGAAGGTGATACTGAAATAATACAGTACTCTCGGTTAATATTCAACTTTTAAGGATATCTCTTATTTAACGCTCAGTTCAACCTGTGAATAATGTACTAGGGACGGTTCGAATAAAGTATTGTATATTACATTCTACAGTGAAGAATGGATGATGGAAAATGCATCATCGTGGCATCCCAAGGGAGATGAACTTCGTATAAATATTTGATATGTTTCTCTATACCATACGCATCTTCCTCTTTAATGGGCAATCTTACCTCCATTTGTCGTACACCTGTAAGTCGATTCCCAAACACGCGTGCGTTTTGGGGTTTCCTGAATGAAGGTGCGAATGAGAGACCACCCAGAAACGAGCCGACACAATTAAGCATATTAAATCCCAACAGAAAATGTAAATAAAAGAAAAATCATGGAGTCATCCATGAATTGTTCAATAATTCATGGTAAATTTCTTAATTATATAAAAATTATGGAAACAAGAAAGCCTGTTAATGCCTGAAGAGTAAAAATTTTTGATAGTAAAGTTTACAAACTGCGGATGCTTTTGAGTACTAGGGAACAATTTAATAATTGATAAGAGAACATTTAATTTTCTATAGCAATATCTCGTTATTGAATATCTTTATACATCATACTTTTAATGCTCCTAATTTCTGAAGTACTTCCAATTTTAGAAAATAGAAACTTCCAACTTTATCTCGAAATTAAGAAAATAATCCAAATTGATTTGTGTCATTGAGAGCAGTGTTCCCATTTCCTTAATTTTATTTTTTGCACCAATAATTTGACGCAAAATTTAATAATTTACATTTTCAAGTACAATTATTGATTTTGGAAAATTTTTAAAATTTCAATATTTTAAAAAAGTTATACGATCATTAAGAAGAAAAATATAGACTTTTTTTCTATCTTTACATTGGACGAATATCTTATTAGTAATACAAAAATATTTTCAATATTAATGTTTTTAAAAGAAGAAATAAATTCCTTTTATTTCTAGTCTGCTACGAGCCCAGTTTTAAACCTGGAAACCTCATTTCAATCGAAACAACCACGCAATGAAGAAAGAAAGTAATTCGCATGCAGAGCAGCAAGCGTCGACAATTCTCAGAACAGCCGCTCTCCCTTAGTTCATCCCTCCTTCCAGTTAAGAGAAGGAACCTGCGCTCACAGAACATGCTCCAAACATGCTCCACTTCCCTCACAAGTCTTTCGAGATGCGACTACTAATGCACAATTGTGCATTCGTCTCATGTCCTGGTAAAAAATATATTTCATATGTTTTACAGTTTATGAGCATATATGAAAGTTAACACGTGCTGTTAAAATAGGTTAAACAAACAATAAGAATAGAAAAATAAAAATTTTATAAATATTTCTACATACTAGTTTTATGAATGACAACATTATTAAATCGAGCGATAAATAGTTAATTGAGAAAATTCATAAATTTGTTTCTATACGTACTGTACTAATAGATTTTGTGTTTTGTGTCACAGTTCAAGACAAAATACTAAAGTGTTCTTTAAGAAATAAAATATGAAATGGACACAAAAATTAGGTAAATGTCACGAACAATAATTTTCTGATAAAACAGTAATAAAATTTTGCTTTATATGTTATAAGCACCAGCTAATTAATAAATTGGTTCTCTTACCGAAGCATCTTTCCATCTCGCCACTTCAGTTTGCGACGGTATCACAAAAGCACGTTAAAACATTAAACGAAGACAAGAATACAGGTGATTTGAGAGAGATCGCAAAATTTTATTTTGTAGAGTAATTTGTGCTTTAAGTTGGTGGGACCGGATCTCCAAAAAGTACAATCAAATTAGGCATATTCATTTCTTCTAAACTATTCTTCGCGTAGATTTTAGTAGAAAACGAGAATTCAGATATGCCAGTTTTTTACACGATTTAGGCGAAGAGAAAAGGAAAATTTTTTTTTCTTGTATTTTCATGCCACCTGCAGTATAACCTTTATTTTTCAATACCTTATCTTATATAGGGAAAGAACACATTGCATAAAGATTTTGAAAAACAAACTCAACAGTGACAATATATTAATAGGAATAAGTATTAATACATTGAGATTTTTATTGATTTTACAAGTATACAAGTTAAATCTTGCGAGTATTAGTTTCTTATAATTTTGTGTCCACAAAATTGTTTTACGATTAAGAAAGATAGAAAACGTATTTTTTTAGAAATACAACTTAGATAGCAAATTTCCTCTTATTTTGAACGTCAACTGTGCCAAATTTCATCAAGTACAAAAATTATTCAGTAAAGGGTTGGGGATAAATTTTTGAAAACTCATGTAGACGGCGTCCTACATGTCTTTAAAATGAGAAGTGCATAATTTCATCGAACTCGGAAAAAACTGTAGATTCGAATAAAGGATTTTCCATAGATATTGCTTTATAGACTATGAAAGGGATGGTAGCGAACAGCACCATTTCTCTGAAGACAGCGTGGAAAAGCAACGAGTATGAGACTGACGATGCTGCGACTTCACGGCACGTTCCGATTTCATGTCTCTCTTTGATGCCACCTGGAATGAAAAACCTCTTGATACGCGGATCGGTACTTTGTTCCAGTCAGTGCTCTCTCTCTCTCCTCCTTCTCCCCCCTCTCTCTTGTTTTTTAATCCTTTCCTTCTGAATTCTTCAAGAGAAATCAGCGAATCAAATAAAATTTTGCAGCAGTCTCTGTTCAGAGGAAGCACAGAAAAAAGTTTATATTTTCAGAACAGAAGGTAATGGTTTGGAAGTGAAATCGTTAAAAAGCACAAATTGATATATTACATGAGCCAATCGCCACCATGTGTGTATCAAAGTAATCAAGATACATGTTTACATATTTTGCACACTATTTTACGTGTTTATAATATAACCAATTCTATTTTTTCTTGTTTCTTACAAACTCTTTCTCAAATTAGTAATGTTTTTAGTTTCAAATATAATGAATATTAAATATTAATAACTATATACGTAAAAACAAATACGTACTTCATTTTAATAGTTTTTTGTCTTAGTCAAAATAAGTTCGAAATGGACGTCAAGAGGACTGCGCCCGCGGTAGATAAGCCCGCGATACACGACATCATTGCTGGTTGCAGCTCATGCGTTGTGCGTTCAATGTCAGTCGTGACACCGAGTTCACCTTCAGTCCGGAATCTGAATGATTTGGGGGAGTAAGTAGAGACTAGTTGCTGAATCAAATAATATAACGAAGTTTTTGGAATTATATACTCTCAATCTCGAATGTAAGTAAGTGAATATTTCGAATTCACATTCATTCTCTCAAACGTAATATTAAAAAAGAAATGATTTGAAGATAATTATGTCAGTCAATGTGGATCTTGCCCCTCCCTCACCAATATTTTACACAATATCTGAGAATAGCTTATACATAACACATCTCGTCTTCAGAATCTTCTCATTGTCTTCAGAATTGAGTCACCAATTACTAAGTACTTTTGGTATTTTTCAAATTTATTCAGTGTTGTCAACATCACATTCTGTCGCAGTCTACAGTAATCAATTGTAATATTATGAACATTTTACATTCTTTCAATAACGACTATACCTATTGATATACAATAAAAATGAAGCACTTTTCATACAGACCAATCATTTTTCGTAAAAACCTTCACATTGATTGGTCATTGTTCGCCCAATCAGTCTTTCCATTATTTCCGCACCATTCCTCGTCCACACCCAGGTTCCAGCAAGTAAGAGAACAAGTGCGTTTGGAAACAAAATTAGAACGATGTGGCAACCGTGCAATTTATTGCTAATGCGCTAAGCGGAAAGCTAACTGCATTAATGAAAACCAGTTGTCGCGTAAATTTAAGAGCATTACGTTGCCTGTGACAAATGCCAAATGAACCGAAAACGCATAGCAACGTCGTACCAACTACATTTCCATACTTCTCTTCACATATCATATTTCATTCTCACCATACAAATAAATTATACCGTAATTTAAATTTCGCCACTCCTTATGAAGAAAGGATTAGTTGAAGGAGAAATGACTTTTCCAAAATAAGAACATTTTAACGGATATCAAAATATAACACAACAGTGAGTGATTTTGAAATGTAATCCGAATACACATTTCAATTTATAAAGTGCACAATTTTCTACTAATGTTACTGTGGCTTGTCTCGTGTGAATTTTGTCTTTAATGCCCACTGATATATAGTGGATATTTTATTTACTAATTCAATTTCAATTCCGTCTCCAATTGTTTAATATTCCGATGACCGGAATATTTACTCCAATAATTCTACCTTTCTGGAACACAAAGGTTCTACTACAGACCAGCATACTCGACCTTCCTTTCTCGTCACACTATTCAGATGCTCATCCATAGCCTTCCCAAAGGTCACATTTCGGTACGTCGATCCTCCCTCACATTCAACCTCTCCTCAATTTCCCTCAACAAAAACACTCCCTTCCCACCTACCCTCCATTTTAACCTTTCCACAATCGCCACTCCAACGTTCTTCCCTTTTGCATGACCTACCATTCGAAAAGAATCCAACGTTAAATTGCGCGGGATAATTATGTGTCGGTGTTCCGTAAATTTGATCTTACAAAAAAATAAAATAGCTCGAGCTGATGCAATGCAGTCGACTCAAGGAAAGTGCTTGAATAACTAATAGACAAAGATATTTTAATAATAGTTTAAATCATTTATTTTCATAAAAAAACAAAACACTTTTATAAAAAATTAATTATTGTTAAAAGTAGTTTTTTTTATCTTCATTGAACAGATTTTTAATAATCTGATGACAAATGAAATTGTCCCGCAAGTCATCCGGTGCATTTTGCATGGGAAATAATATAAACAATTCGATAAATTGTCTGGACTTGTTTTATTACTAGTAATATATTGAGTTTCTTCATTGGTTTTACTGCAAATAGTTTTCTGATTTTTTTAAATAATATGATTCAAAATGTACTGTTTGACGAATGACGAAGAATTCAATTCGATACTTTCTTTGCGCCATTGAAGAACTACTTCCGCTAACTTTATCCACACATGTTTTTATATCTTTACATCGTCGACCAGAAAAGTTGGGACGACACGCACTTTCGGGAAAAATAAGTGGAAATCATACTTTTGTCAATTTTCCCTCGAAATATACTTGAGAATGTTATTTCAGTTTACTAGGTAAAATGTACTAATCCTCCGCTGTCCCTTCATACGAGAAACTGAAGAGTGAACATGAAGGCTATCCATTATGCATGTGGAGATGAGTATGCTGGTGGAGGAGGCGTTGGCTGCGACGGCCACAGGAGCGTCGTTCCCGCTAAACACAAGCAAGCGCCACCACCACCTCCGCACGATTCATCACGAGCGAGGGCGTTCAAGTGAAAGAGCTCGAGGCAGCTGATCAGAGATGCCACTCTTCAGAGCATGATTGATGGCGCGAGAGAGAGACACCAACTGCACACTGTGGATGGGGCGTAGAGAACACAAAATAGAAACAACTGTTCACAACCGGTTAAAAACACGAAAGTTGTGTATATATTTATTCAGTGTATATTTTCACCTGACCGAAAGTTATCACAACACGAAAGCTATTTTCAGCGAGTTATAAAATATGAAAATCAAATAAGATGTTTAATAATTCATATCAGACGATATTCAAGACTTCATTCCAAAGACGTAAGTTTGTACAATCGACAAATTACGGGAAGTCGTTACAATTATTACCTATATATTTACATTCCATACACAAATATAAGTGTTTAGATTTGTACCCTGTTTAGAATCGCAAACAATGTAGAAATTATGGAGAATATAATTTTTAATACAAGTCATATTTATGATAATGTATGATTGCAAAGCAGGTAGCAGGTAGGGACCCTCTTCGGAGGCAGCTCTGCCCAGGGAGTGGGGCCCTTCCTATGTGAGTCCCAGAGCACACTGGCCCGGTGTGTAACATCTGGAAAGGGCCCCAGCTCAGGGTTACGAGTGAAGACCTCAACGGAATCTACAGCGGAGAAGATGGACTTTGGAACGGTGATTCAACTCTTTTTGGCCAACAGCTTTGGGTGGATGAGCCAACAAGAGAAGGGCACTCTTTTGACCTGAAGTTGAGAAATTGGCCCCGACGGCGGATGCGATGGCCAGGATATGGAAACATCAACATAGACGATCACCGAGTTTACTACTCGGGCACAGATTATGGTATGCGTGAACATGGAGTAGGAAATATAATGAACAAGAGAGAATTACAAAGTGTGTTGACAACGTTATTCCAGTCTCAGCACGTGTTCTGTTAGTTCAAATCAAAGCAAGGCCAGTTTATTTGAACATTATTCAAGTCTATGCTCCTACAGCAGACAAACCGGATGCAGAAGTCGAAAATTTCTACAACAGTATAAATCAGATTCTGAACAAACTACAAAGAGAAGATCTCAATATAGTAACAGGCGATTTTAATGCGACTTGGAGCAGGCAGAACATCAAACGCCATCGGACCCTTTGGTTTAGGAGAAAGAAATGACCGAGGAGATGACTGGGAAGTATTTGCAGAAACAAACCAACTAGTGGTGATGAATACATGGTTTAAATTACTACCACGTATGTTATATACATGGAAATCGCTCATGGACAAACCAGGACACAGGAGGAATCAGATTGATTTCATGCTAGTGAAATGGTTGTACAGCTGTCAAAACATATCTGGGAGCAGACATATAATTAGACCTTGTCCCACTTGCCGGAAATTTCAAAATCAGAATGAAGTACGTTTCCCCCAAAACAGCACGAAAATGTGATCGGAGAAAGTTGAAGGATGCTACCATACAACAGGCAGTCAAGACAGATTTAAACAATAAATTGAGAGACAATGTTGACGACACAAATGAAAAACTCACACAACTACAAGAGGTGCTAAAAGAAGTTAAAGAAGAATACTTGAAGCCGGACATTAGATAGAAGAAAATTTGGATGACAAGTGAGATTCTCGTCCTAATGCAAGAAAGGAGAAAGAGAAAAGGTAATATGGTGGAATACAGAGCGATACAGAATACTATCAGATCAGAGAAGTCAAAGAGAAGGAAAAAGCTGAATTATGTACAGAAATAGAATTTTATCAGAGTAGATATGATAATTTTAATGTGCACTGGAAGGTCAGGAAGGCAGCAGGGAAATCGTAAATCAAACAGTGGGAAGCTAGTAGATGACAGTGGTAATCTTATAATCAAAAAGGAAGAAAAAAAGAGAGAATGGCAGAAATATCTGGAACAGTTATTTCAAGATGATATGAGGAGAAAAGAAGAACCAGAGATATCAGTCACAACGGGACCAGATATCTTGATAAGTGAAGTGGAAGCGACCATACACCAAATGACGGAAGGCACAGCTGGACCAGATGCATACAAGCAGAATTCCTCAAACTGATCAATGAAAAAAAAGTAAAAATGATTACATAAATATTCAACCACATTTACTCAACGGGTGAGATATCTCCAAAATGGTTAAAATCAGAGTTCAATGCTTTACCTAAGAAACCGAATGCCAAAGTATGTGGGGATTACCGTACCACCAGTTTAATGAGCCATCTGCTAAAACTGCTTCTTAAAGTGATACACAAGCGGATATACAGAATTTGTGAAGACCAGATAGAGCCCAACCAATTTGGGCTTCTAAAGGCAGTTGGCACAAGAGAAGTAATATTTAGTGTACAGGTACTGTTTCGAAGATGTAGGGACATCAACTGTAATGTATTTGCATGTCCAATTGATTATCAGAAGACTTTTGATCGCGTGAAACATGATCATATGATAGAAGTCCTAAAGGATACAAGAATTGATGGAAAAAATCGAAGAGTAATTGTCAATTTATACTGGAACCAATCTGCAGTCATGAGAATAGATCAAGACCAATCTGAGCAAATGAGAATAAGCCGAGGGGTTAGACAGGGTTGTATAATATCACCGATACTATTTAACCTTTATTCCGAACACATATTCAAAGAAGCATTACTTGACGTGGACGAAGAAATCTCAGTGAATGGTGTCAAACTCAACAATTTACGTTATGCAGAAGACATTATTGTGTTTGCGGATTCAATGTAAGGGCTGCAGAAGTTGATAAACAAAATCTCTGATACAAGCAAGGAATACGGCCTGGATATCAATACAAATAAAACAAAATTTATGATAATACGCAAGAAGAACATACGAGGGGTGAATCTGTACATTGATAGCAATAGAATAGTGTGAGTTTCACAGTACCCTTACCTGGGTATCATCATTAACGAAGCGTGGGACAGTTCGCAAGAGATAAAGTGTCGCATTGGAAAGGCGAGGAGTGTTTTCAATTCAAAAGTCTTCAGTCTTCAAAAGTCACGACCTTACCACGGACACCAAAATGCGGCTACTCAGGTGCTATGTGTTCTCAGTCCTCTTGTGTGGCGTAGAAACATGGACCCTTGCAAAGGCAACCACTGTTAGACTTGAAGCCTTTGAAATATGGCTATACAGAAGAATAGAGATGATCATGGATTCGTAAAGTTACAAATCTAGGGGTTCTACGCCGGGTTAACAGAAAACCAGAGCTGATCAACACCATCAAGTGTCGTAAACTGCAATATCTCGGTCACATTATGAGGAATCAAAAAAGATATGAGCTGCTTCAACGTATCCTGCAAGGGAAAATAGAAGGAAAAAGATCTCCCGGCAGAAGGTAAATTTCCTGGCTCGACAACCTTAGAATCTGGTTCAACAAAAGCTCTGAAGAATTGTACCAAATTGCAAAGGATAAAACCAGAATAGCTATGTTGATCGCCAGCCTCCGAGACGGACAGGCACGCTAAAAAGATGATTGCAAAAATTCAAAATTACACGAGTTAATTTGCTGAAACTCCAATTTAAAGTGATAAGAACGATATTACTATCAGATAATAACATAATTAGAAAGGATTCAAAAACATTTCGAGGGAATCTGGCAACTTTAACAATTCTGAACGCTTCTTGGGGCAAGGTTACGACGCATGTCTCATGCGCCATTTTAGCCGTAGAGAGAGATTACCTGCCACCGGCAGAAGTATTCATGAACTAACTGAACAGTTCCTTCCCGAAGTTCTCAGCACCTGCTATAGACTCTGCAATGAGACTAGTAAAGTCTGGGACAAACTTCTCTTAAATGTCAGTAATTTAGAAGCTAAACTTTAATTTGGAATGCTTTGTACGTTTGTTATGCCTTCTCTTTAAAAATAATTTCAGTGAAATATTGCGTTCAAGTAAAAATTTCTTTGGTTTTTTAATTATAGTAGGACCTTCTATATGCTTTGTCTCATATAGAGAAAAATCCTCACGATCAGTGGCGGATCTATACCGTAATCAGGGGGGGGAGACTTACCGGGAAGCATTTTTGTTTAAAAATTATAGGTAGGCTACATAAATTTTATAAATATGACCTTTACATAAAATGCATCAAATATTATAATTAAAAATATGGTATTATTAATAACAAATATTTATTAATGTTATAATTATAGTATTATTAATTTTATTAATCTTATATTATTAATAACAATAACAATTACATTATTAATTACAATAAAAATTATATTATTAATTACAATAACAATTATATCTAATAGCAATTATTAATTTGGTAACACATTTACAAAGTATTCCATTTATCAACTTCAATTTTATCTGTTACGAGTTACGATCCAATGGGGTGGGGGGACTAAAGGGGCTATAGATCCGCCACTACTCACGATACTGCTCAATTATCGATAGAATTTGTTTAAAATCACATACTTTAACGCAAAGTTTTGGTAATTTTCATCAAGTTTAGTTACTATTTGTAATTGTTTTTGTCCATTCTTCAGAATAACTGTAGCTCAGACCTAAAAGCATTGCTCACGAAGGCATTCTTTGCGTGTTTCATAAACTTACACTGAAGAGTAATTTTTGAAGTACGTAGAGAATTTAAATATTTTCTTGAGTACGTAATGTTGGGGAATGAATATATTTAACTAATTTGTTTTCCATACAAAACACTTCTAGTTCGAACACTCGACAGAAGAAATTTGCAAAGAGAATTATATAAGAATGGGATTATACATCTTTAACAAACGAAAGGAATGAAACAATCCATTTTTAAACCCGAGGGGTGATATCTATTGAAAAAATCTCGAATTTAGTGTTATTTAATAATTACGATTTATAAACAATACTTTCCGAATAATCTAGTTTGATAATGATACGTACTTCTGAAATAAGGTTTTTTTGTGTTTTATTAAATACAAATTTGTAGGTATTATGTTAATATTATAACACGTACCGAACTACTTTTATTGTTAGGAGCGTGCTGAAACGTTAAATCCGCCTCCGCCTTAGTTCCCTTGATCGGAATTGATAGGATGGTCCCTTGCTTGCTTTCGGGAAGTAAATTAGTTTATAGTAGTCATACGCAGTTTGTAACTGCTCTTTTGATAATAAATTTATTTGAAATCCGAGTCCCGCTCATCTGACCAGGTAACGAGCAAGGGACAGTGAAGAAGGGCAAACCCTAAATCCTGTGCGAACATTCATTTAATTGATTGAGAAATTTCATTGATTGAGAGAGGATATGCAATATTCCATTTCAAACAGAAAAGCATGATTCACGAACTTCAGGGTCAATGAGTTAATTCCTGATGTGGGGTATTTTGGAATAGGGTTTCTGTAGAGGAAAGTTTTCCAGCTTGTAATTGTTTTTGGAGGAACCAATTGAACGTTTCAGCTGAAGGTTCTGTTAAAGTTATATTGCTACTTTCACTTTCTTTTACAAACTGAGACATGACCAACACATAAAACCTCGTACCCAAATAATTTCATTATGTTGTAACATTTATTTTTCTTAATTCTTTTTCGGCAAAAAATCACCATCCTGAATGGAGTTTTGCTTCGTTTTATTCAAAAGTTTAACGTCCATAGTTCTGCTTCACAACTTTAAAATAAGTATATCATTCATTTATTTCTAATATTTTGACCAACGATAAAATATTTGTAATAGTCACACGGAAGAGAGATATCTTGATCTTTCTATATAAATACATTATTATTATTATTATTATTATTATTATTATTATCATCATCATCATAATATCTTTTTTAACAAAAAAAGAAATAAATGCATTAAACAAGACCTCAACCATAAAATTGGTTGTGTAGAACAATAATTCTGAGAAATAATTTCTTTCGTGTACTTACTTGCAGAGCATTTCTGCCAGATGAAGACGGTGAGGGCAGGAATGTGTTCCAGTCTTAGAGGTAGTGTTAGATGACTCAGGTGGAAGTGTTGGTCTGAGTCATCCGTGGGTTGAACTCGTGTGTACGGTCTTTCGATGCAGACGTGACGAAAAATAAGCCAATATAAAAGTACTCCTTGGTGGCGCCATAAGAAAGTGTTCATTTGTCAAAGTAGGGATAGAGAGGTTCCAATCTCTGTCCTCTGCTATATTCCCCTTTTTACAACCTAGCTTCTAAGTTTACTTTAAAAATAAGTTTTATTATAGAAGAAAATATTTTGAAGTCTACAATAAGTATATTGAAAGTTTTACGTTAAGAGAATTTCTTCATATAAAAATATAGAATACGTTTTATAAGTCATTCAATAACAAGTTATAATTATTCATTCACAAACGGAATATGTTATGATGAGAATTCCGTATGATCATGATCCAACTAAATTGATTAAATATTTGACACGAAACAATTTAATAGCAATTGCAATGGCCTCATGGAAATTTAAATATTAATGTGACCATAGTCATTAATTGTTGCCTCACGGTGGTTTAATAAAACGTTTAGAGACAGAGATTACTACAGCATTACTTGTAATAATTAATTATAAACATTTAAGATACCCTCTTCCTGTAATGAGATTTTGAGATCCTCTCTCCACTTCAAGATCACAAAAAAACTTAATCTTTATTTTCGGACGCATTAAAGAAAATCTTTGCTTCTAAAATATAAAAATCAAGAAGAGATTCGGAAGTTTCAATTTAACTTCATTAGCGAAACACTGCAGCTGTTCCTCAAACAATTAACAACTTCCTTCTTCGTTCCCTCTCAGTCATTTGATAGAGCCTGGACACATTTGAGGGAATAAATAGCCGGAACAGCTCCTTCAAGTCGAGAGTAACTGAAAATGGTGAATTGAAAAATTATTTCTAGGGATTCCCCGGAAGCGGAGACAGTCTGAGGACGTAAAAGAACTTCCTTCCTCCCTGCAACATAGTCCCTCACTTTGGTAATCACCGGTTCCCGGCCAATGATCTCTAAAGCTCTGCTTTTCATGTTTCATTCATAGCGCAGCTTTCGTAGCCTTCCACTGCAGTCGCCTGCCGCGAGTGCGGGGAGTCTCACTAGACTGCATCTCCCTTAGCTCATCCGAGACTCCCTTCCGCCTTCTTCAATATTCACGCAGTTAATGCCCCTTGGCATGTTTACACCCCGCCGCGCCAGTGAGATCGGAGAACGCTCTACGACAATACAAGGTGGATGTGCAAATAAAATAAACTGCTGTGTGTGAGTGGGGGATACTTTACAACGAAAACATCCATGTATACATAAAACTTTCATCTATACAGACGGTAAAAGCAATTTTCCTCCATTCCTTCAGTACATTTTCTGGTACATTAAATAAGAAATGACGCAAGTTCTTGGAAAAAATACAATGGTATAAGACTAGTGCGACGAATGACGTAAGTTTCTGGCACGACGCATGTTGTAAGCATTTCGCAATTTCGAGGAGGACGTAAGTTGGTTGTGAAAACGTTATTTCTTTATTCCTGAGAAGGAGAATTTTGATGCTGGCTGTAACCCTTTTACTGGTACTTTTTGGAACGTTTTCAACACTCGTATACTAGAAATTCATTCTTGTTCTAGTAATGGAGCCATCACGTGTCAACTCATATAGCACACAAACAAAAGTTGATTTACAGCATTCGGAATGTTGCTAAAAAGGTTTACTCCAGTGAGAATGTTGAAATTATGGACAATTTCAAAGTACATTCCGATCAAAAGGAGAACTTTATTATTTCGTACTTTGCACCTTGTATTAATGATACGGTTATTTAATGGGGACAGAGAATTAATACGTTATTAGAGACAGTTACTGCATCATAGTTTAGGTAAAAATAAATCAGTATGATACAAAGCGCATCGCGACTTTCAACAAACTTTGAGCATCTACGAAGAGTTTAGAACATCACAGCTTTTGGGGTTCTCAACTTAGAAATATGAAGTTTCCATTTTTTCCTCTTCTCTTCAGTCAAAATCTGCCTCGGTGCTCCCAACAATAAAGTCTCCTTCTATCAAACATGCACCGCACTACCAACGGGTTCTTCGTTCCATTGAAACGACCTTTAAACCGACCCTTCGATTTGTATGCAAGGAAGTTTGTAAAGGATGCAGTAGGATGAGGAATTCCTTCACAGATCTTAAAACGCAATATTCTCACCATAGGCGTGTCCCTCTGAGTGACATCACTCGCTGAAACGAAACTGATGGAGAGGGAGGGGAAGCGACTCAGACAAGCAAGAAGAAAGAGAGGATGCAATAGAGGTTATTCGCAAGACAGAGGCAATATCAGTTCCCTAGACGGACATACCAAGCTATACCTTAGTATATATTCCTTTTCGTTATTCTTCGAGCGATGATTCCAATGTGCACTAGAAATCATGAATATAATTTGGGAAATAAAAGATGTCATACTGTAAGCATCCTACTACATTTAGTTGTTAAAGACCAATACGATCGGTCGAGTAAGAGGAAAAAACACGCCGACAAACAGTAAACAAAGTCGACACCAAAATGATATCTATTGGTTAGCTTATGGAAATTCTTCCCGTCAACTGTGGTATTAATTGAAAGTTATTAGTGATATACCACTCAATTCCACTGCTAGGATAAGGGTTAAATTCAGGATTGGTTTAAGTCTGATAAATTGTTTCACAAATCAAATTAAAAAGAAACCATCCTTACCCGTAAATTTTGTGAAAACGTCTGGAAGAGATTGTAAGATATTTCTAATTTTCCATCGCACACGCGAATAGAAATTTTCGATTTTTTGATGGAATTCTTTGCTTTTACAACTCAGTGAGATATACAACAAAAGATATAAGTGGCGAATTTTTGTTTGCAATTCAACAATAATTACATTTAACGATGTACAAATAAATTATTTTTAATATATGTAATTGTTGCCACATTGACAGATAGATAAATAACCAAATATAGGGTTTCAAATGTTGCCACAGTAGCGAAACTGAAGCATTAAAAATGTTACATCTAACTGTGCACGGATGCAACATTGTACCAGGCATTACACAGTAACCGAACAATTAAACCAAATGTAAAAGAACAGCTCCCGTAAGAGGTGTGTGTACTTCTTTATTTGTTTAACCAAAAACGTACTCCAGTGTCATCTTGAATGGTGTAAAATCAATTAGATTGGGGTTGTGTGTCTCATAGTCTGTGAAGATGCGGTGAAATGTGTTGTGAATCGGCGTTCATCCGAGATACTGATCACTTATTGAACGAGGATTAAATAATGAAATTTTGTGACGTTTCTTGAATGAGGTCTTTCATGATTTTCTTCAATTTACCAGTCTAATGTCGTGATTTTGTATTTTTGTTTCAGTTTCTCGAAGGAGATTCCGCGTAGTGAATTGAACACAACTCGTACGAAGGGATTGTCGTTCGAGCCACAAAGCTTGCAACTCAACGAATGGAATAATCTATATCTTGCTGACACACATAACAGCACTTCATACACACTTTTCATATATTTTCACTCTTTTCAACTACCTTCTGGAAAGCAATTTTATGCAGGGATAAAGTATGTGTCGGCGCATTATTTGTAGTCTCCGATCAAATGTGGCTCCCAAATGTTTTAGGTCTTCGTAATACGAAGTAGAGTTTCCAAAAACAGTTAATTTTTGTATTGATCTGAGAAGAGTCCATGAGATAATTACCTCCGGAATGTTTTTGTTTCGTAAAACCGTTGCCACAAGATAACATTACGAACTTGTTCACTCCCCGATAGAGGTTAGACTCACAAATATCGACGACGCGTTCTGTATAGCAATATATAACATCATCAGCATAAATTAATTCGTGAACTGCTGAAACTCTTAATATGCTTTTGATGTGCACCGAAGTGAGTGTGTGTGCATGGAAAATCCCTTCAGACGCTCCGTCACTCACGTCGCGCAGTGACGATAGATTCTTTTGATATCTCTTCCTGAATTTCGACGCGAAAGATGAAACCCTGAAAAAGTAGTGGTTACAATTACTTTACTACAGCAGCAAACTACGGTTTACTTTGTCAAATATGAAGAATCATCGACTAAAACACGTACTTTTGGGAGACGGTGGACACTGCCTCCATTGCAAGACGGAGTATGTGTGTGGCAGAAGATCGAGTCCCACACGGAAAAAAATAAGTTAGATAGCTCAGCCTTAAGTTAGCTGTGACAGCTCACGCGCTGACTGTCTAGCGGACAGACAGCACCATTAGCTACCACAGCTTACGCTGTAGCTGCCCTAAATAAGTTTTCGTCTGAACGAGATCAATTTTTCTAATACTGCGGATGCTGACGCTGTTTTCTCTGGGAGGAAGAAAGTTACATCAACAACTATAGCTTTTAAGTTTTGCGCGGAATATCTCAGCCCCGCTCAAAAATCTGACTTAGCTACACGAACTGTTGTTTGTTCCTCGCCGCCGATCTCGTTCGTAAATGACACTCGGCTGCGCCGCCTTCTATGTACTCGGTACGTTGACTCATGACTTAGGCGGCGCAGCCTAAGCAATTGTTTTACGGAGTCAAATCGACCATGGCTTTCGCAACTACGAGTAGATATTTACTTTAACAAAATGATTCATTACAACGAGTAAACGACGCCATCCCGACGTTGCCAAGTCCGAAACTTCAAGTCTAGTCATTTACAATGTTTTCTTGACGTCAAGCAGTTATAGTGACGATATTTTGAATTTCTGAAGGTTAAAGTTGGGAATACCTAATTATTATTTTAAATATAGTTATTTTCAAATGTATTAATGTAATAAGAATAAATTTTAAGTATATTCAAAATAAAGAAATATATAATAATTCAAAATAAAGATACATAAAAAAACTTTCTTGGTATTTAAAGATAAATTTTTCCAGATTTTAGGTGATTACTATTTTACATATTTACTATTTATGGTACCAATATTATGGTACCAACTCTCAGACAGCGCAACGCAAGACAATAAAAAATTATACTGCAGTAACTCAGTGGTAGCGTTCGCGCCTTCAGAGGGAAAGGACCGTAGATCGAATACTGGCGCTGTCGGGTATTTGAAGAGGGACGTCGAAAAGAAAGAACGTTTGCTGTACGCCTGTGTTTAAACAATGTAAGACCATGGAGTTGTAATAAAAATGAATATCGACAAGAAAGTCGTACAGAGAAGAAAGCATGCAGATGAGTCGACGTCGACTCACGTCGAATCAATTTTAAATGCTTACTGGTTGGCAAGATCCTGTACTGTAGGTTCCCTTTTCTTATCTTGTAGATTAGCTACTTAAGCTACAAGAGCTAACGGTGTAGGCTGTGGTACAGAAGGCCGAAAATTCACGTCATAGCAGGCGATGTTAGCTCTGCGAGCTCATGTATTGTCTGTCCGGCTGGCAACCAATATATTAGCTGTCCCAGCTCAGGTATTTTTTTCGGTGCAAGGAATTTAAGCTCTTCCGGGCGTATAGCATTCATTTCCGATAGAATTCTGAATATGCAAACCAACACTATTATCTACAATAATTTATGCAATATATAGAGAAGACTAAGTAGGTGGTAGTTATTTTGTTCACTTCTTGATTTACTAAAGAAGCTGCAAATGCAATGGCGGTCGAATCGTCAGCTCTTCGACACGTATACACGCAAGCCAAGACTACATGGACACTGGTCGCAAAAGTCTAAGACTACGATAAGTTTTTTGAGTTTCATTCTTTTTAGTTTTGACTAATATTAACTATTCTATTCCTTCCGATGCACTTTTTGTATTTTTAATTTGTATTAAAAATACTAAAAATGTATTTGTACAATTAAATACTTTTGTAAATATTTTATAGACTTTCTTTTAAAGCATATAATAAAAAACATTACTCAACCAATGATTGATCAAAAACATTATATATGAATCGATATGTTCTAAGTATTAATGTAAAGAACTAATAATTTCACACGCGAATTGAACTATAAACACACTACATTCAAGAATGTATGTTTTGTTTATTGAGCTTTATGTGTAAAGTGTATAACTTGTCCTTTGGTTTGGTTTGCAATTATTTGTAATTATGTACTCGATAATAATTAATCTATGGGCATTTTTGTACGCTTTCTATGCAAATTGATAAAAACTTTGAAATTTATCAAAGGTGATACAACACAGTATAAAAATAAAGAAACGAACATATTTTTATGTAGCTATGTTAGAACATCGGGCAAGCTGGGTTAAAAGAACTAGTAATATAATAAAATATTATTTATGAAATACTAAAATTCTAGAAAGGTTTTCTTATCGTTTTTTTTTTTTTTTTTATTCCAAAANGGTTGATGTTAAGTCGGCAGATGATATGGTGGTATCGGAAATATTGCAAAACCGGCAACTGAAAGACTTTCAACGGAAGTCGTAGTTCCAGAGAGGAAATGAGATCCAGCGTTCTTGTAGACGATATCAGAGGAACAAGCATTTCACTCAACGCAAAAAGGAATTTCTGATACTTGTACTTCCTGCTACGGTATAATTTCTACAGGAAAGTAATCAGATAGCAAAAAAACGTTTTAAATTGTAATGTCTATTAGGTAGCATTCAATCTTGTTTTATTATAAGTACTGCCAAGAGCTTAAATTAACAGTTTCACGAAATAAAGAGAGTACGACAAATTTAGAATGAAAATGCAAAAATTTGTTCGACTTAACTCTAAAAGTTCAATAAACTTAAATTATTGAATTACACTCCGAACAAACTTCTATATATTTGGATTATAATTATTTTATTTCATGAAAACAAGATACATACATAAAAATTCCTTTTTCACTGTTTTTAAGCCGTAAATTAAATGATTATCACTAGGTAACTTGTATTCAATCCAAGTAGTTTGTGAAAAGCCATTTTCGAATAAAGAGAAGAACAAAGAACACTCTGTAAAAAATTGATTTAAAAAATACTTAAAGGCGCACTATTAAAAGTGAACCTACACTGTATTCCACACTCCCATCTGAATCCGCTTGCGAGACAATTTCTTAGGATATGCTAGAGAGCAGGTTAATTTAACGACCAAATCAGATTCAGCAGCTAAGGAAAAAACCACATCCACGATTCTTCATCTCTCAGTGCCATTACAAAGCAAAACCTGTTACTCGCGTGTCTTTTGATCATCGGATGAGTTTTCATTTCATTTGCATAAATCATTTGGTTTTCGTGTTCTCAAATGCCTAGTCATTTCAAGATCGTCCAGGTTAGAGATAGTCTGTAGATATTCCCCTGAAGTAAGTCCCAATAACAATCTGCAAACGAATAAGTATCATATAATAATAACAAATACCTGAACCGCACTTTCTCTCTGGGATGTCAAATGTTGAGTCTCTCGTGACAATGAATTGACCAATGTTCAACAGCTTCCCGTTGTATCTTATTTGTTACGTTTGTCAAGTTATCTAGGGAACAAACTTCATACTAATACGATACGAAGTTGAATTTTTCAATATATTCTTTGTCAGTAAAAAGTATCTCTGAATCACTTCTTCCCCAAAATGAAAGTATAGGAGATGGCACATTATTATTTTTAGAGATACTAGGAAAAGAAATAGTCTCGCTAAAACATCGATAGTGAAAGAGAAAAAGCGCGCATAAAACATAGAGGAACGAGACTTAACGCCTGGCTGTAAACTGCACGAGAAGTGGCTATAAAGTCTATTGTGTGCAGCGCACGTTAAGTCGGTTACAGCTGGGCAGGCAAAACCGCGAAGGCACGGCCGCGCGCTTAAACTCCTTCCTCTACTTCTTTCTCACTCCTCTCCCATCCCCTAACTCACCCCATTGCTCAACATAAAGGCACTCTTTGAGATACTGCAGACATTACCGATTCCTGAACCCTAATGGTCACGGCGAGAGTCCGCAGGCGAAGTTCATGCTAGAACTAGAAAACTAGCTGTAGGTATTCACACAGAACTTACTAATTCCATGAGTTTTTATTCTGCGTCAGATGGTAGCACCTACTACAAGTTATGATAGTTTTAACATCATGAAAATGATAAGCATAAAATAAAATTACATCACTTTGCATATAAGGTATCTGCAAGTTGACAAATTAAAGGTTCTTGTTCACATAATAATTAACATTTTTTTAAAAATTTTGTGAAAATTCTATGTTGAAGCCACGCACGATGATACCCAAGTTCGTACTAATAGGAAGCGAAGTCGTCTTTTCTTTTAATAGCTGTCATAACAAACACGTATGAATGCAGAAACATAATCTAATAATATAACATATTCTTTCCCGATCATATCAGCTTTTCTTTTATTCTAGGAAACATAACCACGTTGTCTTATTTGTCAGCAAACATATCGTTTTTCTTTATAATTTTTCTTTAACAGTTTTTAAATTAACTTTCCATCCCTTACCCCATCATCCTCACAGTCTTTCACATTTTGCCTCTAACTTTCTTTTCAAACTTCTCCAGGTTATTCTTCTTTCCCTTCATCCTATGTTTATGTATTGCAAGTACTTGCTGAACTCGCCCATCGTCACTTGAATTGATCTCTCCCCTGCCGCTTCACGCATCTCCACGTAGCTTGATGATTAGATATATCCATAAACCCTCCTATCTATCCGCCTCCATTGGCTTCGCCTACACTCAATGAACTCCTATTGCATTCATGAAAATGGCGTAAATTTCCGTTCGCGAAAGACGGGTAAAAATTGAAACTACAGCACAATCTGTTTCACACAATTTCACAATGTTATGTCAATATATACCAAATGGTAGGTTAGGCTGGAGTCAATAGAAACATAGGTTAAATGAAACAAGTTGAATAACTCAATAACGGCTAGTGACAGCGAGATGGGGCCCCGATGTGGGAAACGACTGCCTTGCGTGTCGGAACCTGCCGCTCAAAGCGCGTTGGACATTTTCTCGTGGGTACATCACTTTTTCGACTATTATTATTTTGACTATTATTATTTTGCGTGTTGGTAAAAACTAGTTCCTTCTTCAGCTTAGTTTACAATCATCATAAGTATGAATATCCTAGCGCAGTTTATTGTAATTAGTAGCTAACTGCAACATTTAGGTTTTTTGCTGTTTGATAGAATATTTGAACCGAGGGTGTGGGAGTAGTTGAAACAAAATGTTACTACAGTTGAGTTTTCACTCGGTGGCAGTATACATAAAGAATACATATAGAAATCACATAACAGAAAGGTTCATATAATCACATAACAGAAATACAAAATTATAAATAAAATTTACAATGATCATAAAATAAAGGTTAGAGAGAAAAGAAACACAGAGCATACAATTTATGTATGCACATAAGAAAATTAATAAGGGAGACATTTTCTGGTAAAATACATAGATTCAAAAGATAATAAAACTGAAATTTATTTTTACTCTTTACTTGTTTGTTCACCTTTTCCCAGAAAGTTTTTGAATTGAAAAGAGGTTGCTGAGCCCGATAACGTTCACACAACATCCGCAGGAAAATTGATTCCGTCCAGTATTGCTAGTTGAGAAACGAGTATTTTCCTATGTCTGTTTTTGTTTCCCAAATTTTGAAAGAATGATCATTGCTACCCAATCTAGTCGGTTTTTCTAATAGCGCTTTAACATCCAGTACCCTGGTTTGTTTTTAGGTATACTGTACAGATACCCGAGTCCTGCTCTATTTCTAAGAGACGTCTACTTTTTGGAACGTATTATTTTTATGTAATTATTCGCATTATTGCCCATGGTCATGAATTTTATCGTTTCTTTTTAATTTTTTCTAATTCTTCTATTTGATATTTTCTGTGCAGATCCTACCCTGCCCATTTATATTTTTCAGTAGAGGTCTAACATGGGTTGTGTACGATAATTTTTTGTCGTCGAATTACTGCCTTTCTTTAAATTTCGTTTAATAAAATTTAGAGACTTCCAAGCTCTATGTGTTTCACTATTAACCTGATCAGACCACTCTAAGTTGTTCCTATACACGATATTTTCATGATTTTACTTCTGGAATCGAATATGAACTGAACAACTTTGTTTTAAGCGGGTACGAGAGAAACAGAGCTTTACTCTTCTGTGAGTTTATTTTCCTTTGATTTATAGTTACCTATTTGTGGATTTCATCGAGGTCTCGTTGCAATATTAGCATATCTTCCGGGTTATTTTTTGTTCGATAATTTATACAGTCACCCGAGAACCTAGTATTTAATATAATTTTCTCAGGTTGGTCGTTGATAAATGCTAAAAGGTTCAAGAACGCTGCCTAGTTCTACTCCTGTTGTGACGACTACTTCTTCCGATAATATTTACGAAACCCAAACTCATTGTTTTCGATTATCCATAAAATCGCGGATTTACTCTACCACCTTTCTATCAATGCCGGTATTTTCTATTTTCTGGATTAATAAATTATGTGGTACTAGATCAAAAGCTTTTGCAAAATCTTTGACAACTGCATCTATACTCTGTCCCTTCTCTATCGCGTCTTCGATGTCCTGACATAACGATATTATTTGGCTTTTGCACGAGTACCCCGGTCGGAACCCATGTTGTTTGTCATATAAACGACTCTGTTTTACGCCACTCTTAAATAAGTTGCTATTCGTGTTCCATTATCTTGCACACAACTGATGTCAAGCTCGCTGGTCAAATTGGTAAAAAATTCGAGTTAGATACGATAGCTTCCCCTCCTAATTTCAAAATATCTGTGGCAACCCCGACTGACGCGGCCGATTATTTATTTTTTAAGTGCCTTAGACATTTTCTGATGCGATCCATCCTGACTCTAAAGCAAATATGTTCTACGTTACATTCTATGGTAGTGACATCAGAATTATCACTATACACTGAAGTATCCATTGAATAGATCAGCTATCTCTTCAGGTTCATATACTTTTGAATTGTTATTTTCCGGATCTTTCAAGAACGGCACTTATTCCTTCTTTCCCCTAAGGTTTCGGACACATCGGAAACTGCCACATGTTATACATTTGGTAAAATTGTTTAATAATGTTGTTTTTTAAATGACTCGATCTCATTAAATATCTCGCTAGTAAGAAAGATGATTCTCTGCACTGACTAATAGTCATTACTAATTTAAAATTTATGTGTCTGATTATTGTACAGATTACGGGCAACCCGTCGCATAGTACGTAGCAACCCTTGCCTACCTAGTGAAGCTTGTTCAACCCTGTCTGATTCAAGTGAGATTCGCAGTGGTGGACAAAGCGGAATTCGCAGCAGGTTTCCTGAGGGCACTCTCGTTTCCCACTCTTTTCATTCCTTCACAACATTTATTCATCATCATTCGCCCCAAGGAAGCACAATAGATCAAAATACTGGACGCAGTGAGTTGGGAAGAAATTGTCCTCCCTAACTAAACTGTATGTTTATATAAGAACGGTCTTTGCACCAACAGGTCTTTGTTGATTAGATTATAAACATTAGGTGAAAATAAAATGAGACATACTATTTTTTATAATGAGAATAAAAATCTATGTTGATCTCTTTGAGTAAAAAAATTTTGACAAAAATATTATTTTACTCACATTAATAATAATAATAATATAAATTTATTGTCAAAAAACAGTACAAACTGCGTATGACCACGTGGAAGACAATAAACTAATTTACTCTCCAGAGCAAGCAAGGGACCATCCCATCAATTCCGATCAAGGGCCCTAAGGCAGTGGCGGATTCAAAAATTTCAGCAAAAGTTCCTAGATCAGATAAAAGGTAGCTGCGAGTTATATATTGTCAATATGTTTGTAATTTAACGCAAATATGTTTGTAAATTTACATGTACAAGTTATTATCGAACTATAGA
>NNCF01128589.1:460736-538770 GCA_002313205.1 Laupala kohalensis
GGGAAACACCCCTTCCGATAAAGAACTATTAAAAATATTTATAAGTGGATTTAATATAGCATGGGACGAAAATTTAAAAATAAACTCGTGTATATCATCTATACCTGTTGCAAATTTGTTTTTTAATGAGCTGATGATTCTCATGACTTCACTGGCGTTAGTTTCGGAAGTGAACATAGAATTGGGTACGTGGGTGGATATAATTGGAGGACATTGATTTGGATATATTGAGTTCGTTATTTTACCAACTTCTGAGAAGTGAGAATTAAACAAATTTGCGATGTCCTGAGGATTTGNTCCAACTCCTGAGAAGTGAGAATAAACAAATTTGCGATGTCCTGAGGATTTGTTACGACTTTGCCATCGTTTAGTAAAGAAACATTTTCTTCGCGGTTTTCAGAAGTTGACGTGTAATTTTTAACAATATTCCACATGGCTTTCATCCGGTTGTTCGATTTTAGTATATGCCTGTCGTTTTCCATTACTTTAGCTGCATAGACTACTTTTCGAAGAATAGTCTTATATTTACGAAAATAATTATGGAATTCGGGTGGTTGGTTATAGCGTTTTGAAAGATAATATAAACAGCGTTTATTTTTTGAAGAAATCCTTGTCCCTTGGGTAATCCATCTATTGTATTTCTTTGTGTTAATTAACTTGAGTTTTATGGGAAAACTAGAGTTGTAATGTTTTAGGAATATTGAGATAAATACATTGAATACATTAACTTTACCACTTCACACACATCATTACCAGTACCTCGGGTTAGTAGAAACTTAGTTCAATCAGCTCAAAGAGCCAAATCAACTAACCTCAGACACAGGATAGACTCAAGGTCAATTGAAAAGTTTACTGAAGATTTCTAAATAGCTTCTATATGTTTAGAGCTTATAAGAAGCAAAATTAATAATTACATCATATTGCCAGATATTCTAACTATTATTAGAGTCCATTACCAAACAGGTAGTGTATAAAATGAAGTCACAGTAACTGATTTTCTCAAAAACGTTCCTATTTATCCTAGCCATCCCTACTATGACGGACTTGTATGACGGACAAATCATACATAGATACATACGTACATATATACATACATACAAACATTCATCTTTATATATTAGATTGTAAGGTTTCGTTTTATTTGATTATAAATCCTGAAAAATTATACAGTACTTATACTTTATGGAGAGATGCATTATATTTAATCCAATGTAAACCGATTAAAATCTGTGTTAATATTCTATAGTTATTTTATAATAGACTAAGCATTTAATTGTACATTAATCATATTATTCTTACCGATTCGTATTTGTATTGATTGATTACTGTATGCTTTCTTTGTTGTTTAATTCATTAGTTTATTAAAATTACCTTGTTGTAATGTAATTTTACAACTTACTGTTAGATCAATTAATTCTCTTAGACTTAAATGTAAATGTTACCCCCATACCAATATTTTTTCTATAATGTGAAATGTATATCTTCCGTGATTATACAGTAGAACAGACACTCTGGTCTGGTTCTAAACACTAAGTACAATATTATTATTATTATTATTATTATTATTATTATTATTATTATTATTATTATTGTTTGTCTTGAAGATACTACCGAGAGAGAGAGAGAGGGGGGGGCAATATAAAACGACTTTTGGTCGTGAGTGCTGGGTAAGGAAGCGAAGGACGTTCACGAAACGAAGCTGGAGAGCTGAGAGCCACCCTCTCTCATTCTATGCGCGCTGCGTCGCCGCACTGTGCCACGCCTAGCTCCTCGCCAGCCGTTCGCTCGCTTTCTGTACGCTGTGCGCTGGGTGGCTGGCTGCAGCGCTTGTCGAGTCGTCCGTGCTTCCGTCCCGCGCCGCCACATCCCCGCGTCCAAAGCGTCATCCCCTTGCACTGGCGTAGCCTCGCCGGTTGCCAGGGGCAACGCCATTTGGTGCGGCAGCGGGAGAGGTAGGGTGAAGGGGAGGGGCGGAGAAGCGGGGATGTAACAACGGGACAAGGAACGCGGGGTGCGGAATGGGTGCGTGCGTGGGTGGTAGAGTGCAGGGTATCTGTGCGAGAGGACACTGCCACTCGAAACGAAAGACTGGCTGCCCAACGATACGGAGAAATGTTAGCACATCACCTCCGGTGATGCGACCGTTCTCAACCAACGATTCCCAGACAAACATACATTTTTCTTTTCAAATTGAGTGTAAATGTTTCAATCACATTCAACGAAAACTTTCAGAGAGGAGACACGGGGAGGGGTGGTCTGGATTCTTTACGTCCCCACCCCTACCCCAAATTCCAATTTCAAGCAATACACGCTTCTATGAAGAAAACAATAAACTAACTTTTAATCATTAAATGGCTTAGGTACTTAATTGTTCGCAATTCTTTGTCAAACAGCAGGATACGAACTGCTAATAATATTATTTCAGCACACACTTCTTTAGGGGAAAACAAACGAGAACAATACGAGACTAAAACCATGAATAATAAATCTGCTACATTTCGAATCCGTTTCAACTCATGAAGTTTAACACAGGACACCATTATTAATTCGAATTAATGGATTATTATTATTTGGTTTTGCAGTCATTCTGTTTTTCAGCGAAACTAAATTATTTATGCATCTATTTAAGAAAGATATTTTAAAATATCTATTTATTTATTATCTTTGGAATTTTAAACAAGTGATACGCACTTGAGTAACATAGTAGGCAGCTAAAGGAAAAACTATAAATGCCACTCAACCATTCTGGAAAAGAAATCAGTGTAGGTTTCAAACACTCTACAAAGTATACGAAACCAAAATTATTTGGATTAATGAATTAATTTCCTTGTTGGACAGAATTATAGAACTTGGCGATTGCGTTCTTTACACGTTAGGTACACGCCAACCAAAGACAATAATTGAGAGAACGTAAATCAACATACGCAAGGGATTGAACCAATGCTCGTACGTTACCCAATACCTGAAAATTGCAAGGTTTACAAGAGGATCAGTCACTGACAAATATTTCAAAGAAGAAAAGTTTATTGAGAAACTAAAAGTAAATAGTAGAAAGAAAATAAGGAGAATACGAGGAAACGAATTGGAAAGAAACGAATGGAGAAGAAAACTGATCCGTCTGTGAATTGAATTGGCTGGTAGCGAACTCTCGCAAAATAAAGTTCTAAAATTATTTCGCAGAAAATAAAAATTTCCCCTTACACTACCAAGAGCTTCAGCAGAAATTTTTTTAGTTACTTTCAGTTTTAATATATTATCACTGTCTGTTTATAACCATATATAAACGAGAAAAATTGTTTAATTTATGAAAGTGAGATAGATTGATCTGATTTCAATAGCACTTGAGAATATGTCATTTGAGATTTATGATAAAATGGTACTTACGGTTAAAATAGTAAATTATTAACTTTAACGACCCTTTTCAACTAATAATTTAATAATATAAATATGACAAGTAAACAACTTTAAGGTTAAAATATTTAAATTGCAGTTTATATACACAAGTAAGGACTCCTTTGCATTGAAATACTAATTCAATAATAGAGCAAATGCGGTTGTAATTTAAAAAAAATATTTTAAACTTGTTTTTATTATTGATGATAGCTAAGGATGCATTATATTCACCATGAGATGCCATTTTGATTCGCCACCTCTTCACTTAATGACTCAAAACACTGATTCGATCTCACAGCACCCTAGAAGCATGGATAGAGAACAGTACCAGAATTCCACATTTCATTCATCAGTACTGTCATTTCATCCATTCTAATCATACGATTTTCTACGAAGTACATACAATTAGAATTATACGTATGTTTTTAAAAGTAAAACTGTATTAGTCTAAGAAAAATCTCGAGCAACGCTGGATAATCAACTAGTATTGTGTAAAAACATATGCGAATAAAAGTGTATTCACTTCTTTCAGACTACAAATACAGATATTATCTTTTGTATTAAAACTATCATAAACGAGAACTTAAGAAATGACATTAACAAAAACTTAATTGAAACTGCCCCATTCAGCCTTTGTTGACTTAGCAAACGCATCACGCTATCTGAAATCTAATCTCTTAATTGAGTTTTAAGAGGCTATTTTTCATGAAGTGGTGGATCAATTTTCTCTTTGTACATAAGCAAAGCATTAGAGGAAGTCAATAAAACGGGAATGGAAAAATTAATTCAAAAATCTGATAGTATGTCAGATGAATCTGCTGGTATTTCACCAAGAGGGAGTAAAGGACCTAGGAATGAAGCTGCATGGACGAGAAATGTTAGCAAATGTCACTATTATGGCAAACCCTAAAAAACCCTACCCTACAAAGGAAATTTAATACTGAAAATATTAAAGAATTTAGACTGGAGATGTAGAATGAAGTTTTCATCTAAAATTCATATTTTCAGTATTAAAATTTATGGTTGTTACTCACTTAAGAAACCATCTCATAAATAAATATGTTAAGTACATATTTTTATTTCTCGTCTTTTCAATTTTCTCTTTTTCTCCAATTTATGCTTATGGGTAAACACTATATTTGCTCTATAACTTTCCATTTGTAACTTACTGTGCAGAACCCTTGTAAGTCCATTTAATTGAAATGTTTTGTAAAACTTGGTTATAAATATAATCTAAAATATAATAATTCAGTATGAAAAGTTATGTTTGTTATTGGCGTAAGTAGCTATCTCACAAATAAATTTGTTTAGTACATTCATATTTTTTTAATCTAATTTTTACAAATTCCTGTTTTTCTCCAAGCCATGTTTTTGGACTTACACCACTTTAGCTCTACACGCCTCATAAATTTAAGATCTTATTTCTCTGATATAAACAGAATAAAGCTATAGATGCATTAAAAGAATCACTTGGCTTTATATCTATCACTCAACTATCGTGATTTTTCTGGAAATTCTCTATAACTTAAGGTTCAATAACGGAATTATTTCCGAATATTACTTCCAACTTTTATTAGCAAAGCAAGCAAAATGTGCCGTAGGTAGTAGAGCTATAAACAAACTCAAACAGAGCGGGGAATCAATGAAGCTAGTTCCGTACCCCTCTTCTCTCCACTCAAATTTTATTGACGAAACGCGCTAATTTCGCACATACGTGTGCACGAGACACGAAGCTGGAAGGACAATCACACGTCGGAACTCGTGTTCTTAACATCGCGACTAAAACTTGAGTATTATCATTTTCAGTTGAATATGGAATCCATATATGGATATTATTATTGATACGGTACTCGAAGAAAGCCCATGATCTCACACAGAGAATACTGTGAAGTGATTAGAGTATCTCGCAGTCTGCCTCCAGATTTCAGAGAAGATTAATGACGTATATAAGTGTTTGTGTTCTCCATAATTACGTTACCAGTTGACAAGGTACTCAATACAACATAACACAACATCAACAAAATTCCTCCCACACTGCCACCGTTCTAACTTTACACAGCAATGTAGTTATAAATGCTCAATCGTAAACTAATTCTATCAAAAATTATTCATTAGACTATTTCGTCGCCCCAAATTCATCTTAGCCTCAGCCGATGAGCTATTGTGTAAAGAACATACACAATAATAAGTCCTATGTGAAATAAATATATGCAAAACAATGGATAAAAATGTAGTAATAATAATAATAAATTTATTGTAAAAAAACAGTACAGGCTGCGTATGACCACGTGGAGGACAATAAACTAATTTACTCTCCGGAAGCAAGCAAGGGACCATCCCATCAATTCCGATCAAGGGCCCTAAGGCAGAGGCGGATTCAAAAATTTCAGCAAAAGTTCCTAGATAAGATAAAAAGTTAGCTGCGAGTTATAATACATATATAATGTCAATATGTTTGTAATTTAACGCAAATATGTTTGTAAATTTACATGTACAAGTTATTATCGAACTATAGATTATTCTGAGTATAGTGTTTAAAAATCATAAGAGTTGAAAAAACACTAAATTCACGATTTATTGTTACAATAAACACGCCCCTAGACAAAGCCTAGAGAACCTGTATAAGAAATCCGCCTCTACTTGAAGGAAAAACGGAGAAAAACCCGGGCCAGAATGGGGCTACAGAATTTATGTACACAACCGTGTCAAAGTTGGGTAAACATAAAACTAAATTAATATGAATAATAAGACAACACAATCATGAAAGTAAATAGTTTTTGAAATTGTTAAAAGTTATTCAAGAAGTACGAGAGCAATGGCATGATAAAGTACAAGACGGATTTAACTTTTATTAAAATCAATAAATTCTTTTACATTGTGCAGGAGGTAGTGCAGGAGGTAGNGTTTTTTAACCGCGGATTTGAAGAGATTCAATTTCTTTTATATTCTTGGGAAGGGAATTATATAGAACGATTCCCGGATGATAAGGTCCTTTTTGGCAAAGGGTGGTTGACACTCTAGGCCGATGAATATTATTCCTATTGCGAGTATTGTGTTCGTGAACGAGACTGTTTCGTACAAAGCAAGGGTGGTGCTTCAGTAATTCGGTCTTAACAAACACGACCGTTTCATAAATATAAATGCAGGGAAGTGTTAAGATATTTAATTCCTTGAATAAAGGTTTACAAGAGTTTCGGGGGTGAGATTTACAAATTATCCGAACTATCCTCTTCTGAATTCTGAAAGTTTGAATACTCTGACCGGAATTACCCCAGAAGGTAATGCCGTAACGTAAATGGGAGTAAACGTTTGCAAAATAAACGCAACGGGAAATACGTGGACTAACTGCGTTAACTAAGATTCGGAATGCGTAACACAATTTGCTTAATTGGTAATTAAGATTGTCAACGTGACAATTCCATTTGGGGTTGTCTTGAATATGGAGACCTAAGAATTTTGAATTCGTAACAGTTTTTAAACGTGTTCCGTTTAAAGAAAGAGAAACATGGGGTAAATATTTGGTGATACTATTGTGCAATGACATAGACACTGTTTTGTCAGTGTTTACAATGAGACGATTTGCATGGAACCAAGTCGAAAAGTTAGACAAAGCTTTTTGAGCGTTGGCGTGTTTACATAGTAAATTAGTGTCATCAGCAAAAAGAACCATTTTGCAATCTGATGTGGATGATGACATGTCGTTCACATACAATAAAAAGAGTATAGAACCGAGAATAGATCCTTGGGGTACTCCGCAAGTAAGTGGCTTTGTTTCTGAAAGACAACGCTGAAGTATTTTACTTTTAGTATAGGATATTTCGACCTGTTGATATCTATCTTTTAAATAAGAAGTTAGCCATTGATNGAATGCAATTTGGAAAGGAGAATTTCGTGATCGATGACATCGAATGCTTTGGATAAGTCAAGAAAAACCCTGAGGATTTTCTCCACAGTCTAGAGATATGGTAACATAGTATAGTGGAGCAGGTGAAGTTAATTCAACAATATCGATTAAAAACATTTATGTTGATTAAAATTATGTTTTATTGTTTTATCAATTCAAAATTTATTTTTAACAGAATCTTCTTCTGATATTTTTACAAGAATCAACTTCAAACAAATGTCGAAACAAACGGGAAATTTTATTTTTAAGAGTTTCGCCATTTTGAAAGAATTGTGAGCAACGTAGGAGAACCAACTGATCCGCAATCTTATTAACAGTCGCCTGCGACTGCTTGGATATGCGTAGATACACACCCCTTGGAATTCCCGCTATTTGTGCCACCTCACTACTCGACATTGGAAGGGTGAGGCTGGTAAGACACTCTAGTATCCGTCACGTCACCTCTGAGTTCCTCCGTGTAAAGAAGACCTAACTCAATTAAATTTATTTTGAAATTTTCTACGAAATAACTTTATACAGAAACATCATACTTCTCTATGAACTGAAAGTAAACAATGGAATTTGTGAATCACCCAGTGGTTACAAACACAGCAATTTCCTTAATTCATCATCATTTCTCATACAGTACTACTGGGTTTGAATGTACATATTACTATATCATGCCACTCTCTTTAAACGCTAACTTAGTATGTTTTATCTTCTATCTAATCTTCGTAGAAAATAATTCCCGCACTTCAACATATTTTGTGTTCTTTGTACGTTTTGGTGGTTACAATTATTATTCTGACTTAAGAGTATTTCTTGTTTAAAGTAGTTTCGTTGTATGCGTTTGAAAAATATGAAATTTTCCCTCTTTGTTGCCCAAAGACCCCCAATTCTTCTCCCATTCATACATCCAAATATTGTCATTTCTTTAATATATTCTTCCCGTCCTTCGTAAAGTATAAGGGATAGTTGGTCACTGATATTTATTCCGCCGTGGCAGACAGAGTAGGTCCTGTACGTTGAAGTACGAAGACAGGGTTGATGACGAGGGGAAAGAAGAAATGATAAAAGATACAAGATAAAAAAAGTATACGAAAGAAATTAATGAGAAATGAGATAGAATCCTATATTTCTTCATTTACATGTGAATCCCCATCGTTTTACAATGTGTTATTTATTTGACGCGCATAATAAACTACCAGCCACACACTTCATCTCGGAAATGGTCCGATCAACGCGTATGACGTCCACACACTGAATTATAGTTTGTTGTAGTTATGGCTGCAAAGAATGCAAATGAATAGTCTGAAGTACCAACTGTAACAATTTTCAATAGATACATTGCGTTATTATAGAATATCATATTTATTCGAATAATAAGGAAATAGTTTCTTAACGCACGAACACTTTAAGAGTTATTATATTTAATTGCATTAATAATTATTAAGATGTATTGGTTAATTAATCTGCAACAAATTTATGAAAACATTTTTGTACATTGTTTTTGAAATAAATATGAAATGATAAAGGTAAAATTATTTTTTCTGGCATTTAAAAATAATTTGAATAAAAGAAAATATTAGTGTATATTACAGTGTATTAATAGGTGAACGGATAAATGAATAATTAGTTTTTCCAGTGCATCAAAAGTAACTTGAATTCTGTAAATAATTTGTTTTGTGACGCAAATAACTCTTTAGAGAATAATTTATTGTAAAAAATGTTAAAAGTTTTAACAAACTTAGGAGGTAATATTCCCTTAAGACATTGATGGGCAAACTTTTTAAAGAGGGGGGCAAAGAGAAGGGAAAAAAATAGGCGGGCCAATACAATTTATTAAAAAATATAAATGATTCATTTTACAAAATTCTTGTATTTTGTGTCATACTAAGTCCTATTAATGACTGAAAGATTATGAAGGAGAATGTGATGAATGAAACTGTGACTGCAGTTTCTCATAATTTGGATCGAACTGGGATGCACTTATTCTTAGAAGAAAAGTTAAATGTTCATATGTCAGTCTGTTTTATATATCAGTAAGGCAACTCTTTCGAAGTTTCATTGTAGAAAACACCTGTTCATTGTAGCAAACATAGCAGTAACTTTCTGGGCATGTGATTTCAGAGTTGGGAAAGTCGATTTCGACAAGGACTTGTAGAACTCTAATTTTAGAACATTAAGAAACAACTGTTTGAGTTGAGTGTTACATTGTAATTCAATCAATTCAAGTTGTAAGTCCGATTTCACTGTTTCACAGTTCACGTTAAAAGGCATACTGAAAATTTCAAAGTCTTTTTCAGTGACACTGAAGTCTTCAAATCTTCGTTCAAGTTTACCATGGAGTCTTCGCAGACTATCTTCGTAACTCTTAAGCTTTTCCTTCTTCACCGGGGCAATTGAATTCAACCTCGGGAAGTGAGACAAGTCATTCTTAGCAAGTTGTTCGCGAATAGAACAAGTAGTTAAAAACCTTAGAGATGGCCCAAGATATCATCAGTCAATTGATTTTTGCCTTGCATCTTGACATTCAACTTGTTCATCTGGCAGAGAAGATCTGTAAAAAAATGTAAAGTCCGAAAGCCAAGCAGTATCTTCCAGGATTTTATACTCTACAGACCCCTGTTTCTCAAGGAAGAATGATACTATTTCGTCTTTCAGCTGCCAAACTCGCTCGAAGACGCGTCCTGCGCTAAGCCACCCTACTTTCGAGTAGTACAATATATCAGAGTACTCAGATTGCATGGATTCTAGAAACTCCCGAAATTGTCTTTGAGCAAGCTCTGGAGATCGAATAGCATTAACCAGCTTCACAATAACGTCAAGCACATGTTTCATACCCAAAGCAGATTTACACAGGGCGTCTTGATGTATGATGCAATGTAGAAATATAACATTGTCATCTGGATATTTTTAATTAAAGATACCAAAACATCCAGATTTTTTCCCTGTCATATTTTTCGCTCCATCTGTTGTTATACATATGCAATTTATAGGTACTTTCAATTGAAATTACTTCCATAAAAATATCTGACCCTGTTGTAGTTCCCTTCAACGACCTCATGCATGCTAGTTCCTCTGTAATACATTAGTTTTCGTCAACACCTCTCATAAGTAATAGCGACTGTGCAGTATTATTTATATCAGAGCTTTCATCCATAGTAATTGAGCAGAATTTAAATTGGCCAATCTTTGATTCCACTTGTGATAATATGTTTTTATCTATTGCTTCAATTCTGGAAGTCACTTTTCCGAGATAAGATTATTGTTTCAAAATCTTTTCTTTTGTAAGGACATAAAATTTCGCAAACTTTGAACATGCAGTGTTTAACAAACTTTCCATCAGAGAGAGTTTTGTTACTTTTAGCAATATAGTATGCTACAACATAACTTGCATGTGTAGCTGCTTGCTGAGAACTATTTCCTTTCTTAAAAATACTTTGCTGACCTGATAGTTTTTTGCGTAGATCTTCTGCTTTTTGTTTTCTTTCTTCTACGATCAAGGCATCGTTGTGCTCAGAGTTGAAGTGTCGTGAAATGTTATATTATTTGTAGACTGCTACAGTTTTGTTGCAGATGAGACATAGTGGTTTATCCCTAAAAACTGTGAAAAAGTACTTCCAAGTCCATTCATCTTTGAAAACCCGGCACTCAGAATCAACTTTACGTTTCTTAGATAACATCTTAGGGCTAAAATTTTTCACAATATGCAGAGTAAAACTAGTAAACCTACAACGCCAAGACCGGTCTGAATCAAGAAACGTGTTTCAATATCTAGCAGCGGTGGAGGGGGTAGCAACTGCGAGAAGCTCCGTTGCCAGTTTTACTCTTCGCTACAAAGTTGCCAGCAGCCAATACCTCTCACTCTTAACATAATATTCCAATATCTAGGATAAGTCAATAAATGAGTATGTCCTTACTGATATAAAACAAAAGAGAAGAAAAAAGAGGAAAATATTTATTTTTCTTATAACCTGTATTATTCGTCAAATTAGGAACCCCGCGGGCCGAATAGAACATTTCAGGGGGCCGCATCTGGCCCGCGGTCCGTAGTTTGCCCAACACTGCCTTAAGACATAAGTTATGGTGAAAAAGGACCACTTAAAGGGAATATACCAGTGAAAATTTGAGGTAAAATTACATGAATGAAAAGGTAAGACATGATGGAAAAATGTTGTGACACATGAAGAATAACATAAGTGACGTGTGCTATGTGAAATGAAAAATATTCATCAGAAATCCTTAGGTCACATCAACCCCAATCTTTGAAGTCCCCGCCCCCTTCGTAATGATGACGTGCGCCAACATCGCATCGCTACGACAACTACTGCTACCGCCGCCGCGGCCCGCGTTGTGAACTCAAGTGAATCTGACCAGAGCCAATGAACGGAGCTGGTGACTAAGGCGGTGAGAGGTGAAGAGCCTCGCAACAGCGACCGAGGGAAGAAACAGCTGGGTGGGTGAGTCTATACGGGCTGACGGAGGGAGACAAATAAAGGGCGGCGGTCGGCAAAAAGAAGTCAGTGAGAACTAGCGAGAGATGGGAATCTGTGAGAATTTGTTGGAAAGAATTTTTAAGAAGGCGGCAGGAAACTCAAACCTCTGGAAGATGATGATGGTAGATGAAGTCAAGATAAGCTAACGGGCAGTGGCCATGTGACATGAACGGAGCACGGATGTTATCTGCCTCTGTACGTATCTTTGCGAACATCGTGTGACGAAGTTGTGAAGCCCATCAACGTATTGTGGTGGAATTAATATTAATAATCTGGATGTTATAAAACGTGTTAAATTTGTGAGTGAGATAGAACTATTAAACGTGACTGGAAATTCGCACGTAATGGACTCGACTTCACATTACCATAAGAAATTGTAGGAGAATCAATATATATCTGAAAAGTAATATTGCTTAGCTCAGTTGTCAAATTTTCTACCAATGTTCATTTGGTTTTCAAAGAAACTCCATTTGTGTTAAACAAAAATGAAAATCAATTAATTTCTATATCTGATTAACTGTATTATGATGTTCAAATTATTTTGGAAGGGTAATAATCATGAACGGGATTTATGAAATGCTATGCACAATCTACTATGTAATCTACACAATAAGACGCCTTGTGTAGAAAAGTATAATGTTAATAATAACATTTTGTAACAATAGTAATGAAGCAATATTAACGATGTAGAAATAGTGTTCAATAGATCTTATCTATCTGATCCAGTATTTTTTTAATGGGGCCGGGCTCGCCAGTGTCAATGTCATTAGAGCTCTTTGATCCAGTATTCCCGCGCGGACATTGTACTTTGCCTCATCCAGAGAAAGGCTTTTCGGATATTTATTTAAATTCAATTTCATGTAAAACGTCCTTGTATATATTACCACCATCTTTGTGTTCAACGAAAGTTCATTACTGTTGTGTGGAGTTCCAAGAGACTTAGAATAAAAGTTTTTATAAAAGTTAATAAAAGTTTAATAAAAGTTTTTAAAAAACTTTATATAAAAGTTTTTGTAAATTTATTTCCTTCATATAATATTATTATAGTATAGCGTCCAGTGTATATAATTATTACTACGATACCGTATTACGTGATTCACAATTTGAAAAATAAACAAGTAAACCATATTTTCCTGATTTTGCTTCCAAACCCTTTTTCCGCCAATATAGTCGATTGTGATATCTACGCTCGAGATCAGTAATCACTTAATTCTAACGTATCCGAACTCACAGGAGAAGTAGCTCCGGTAATCAGACATTGCTCATCCGGTGTAACAAAAAACGTTCATGGTAACTGTATTTTCCTTTACATTTGTTGCGAACTTTACATTTGTTGTCTTTACATTTGTTGTCTTTACATTGTAACGAAATGTGGTCATAATAAAATCTTCATATAGTTTGCTGACAGTGATGTTGTTGTATATTCGCTCTCAACGGAGGCCTACTATTAAAGAGGTAGAGTGCATATTCGATTCCCCTCTCGGTCGAATTGGGTGAGGTATTCATCTGGGAGTTTACTCAACAACTCCAGATTTATGTTGGTTCGGTAGCCTAAGTTCCCCCACAACTCAACATATCTCCTACCCAATTCCGTCACCCAAAAATTAAGTGAAAGAGCAGACATCATGCTTGAACAACATTGTAGGTAACGAAACAAATAATAAAAAAGTTATTACTCTAGTATATTCTTGTCGAGAACAAAATATTTTAATAAATAATGAGGTTGTTAGTTAAAGTTTGTTAAAAAGGGGTTTTGTTTACTCTCTGTCATATCAATGCAACGTATCTATCGAATTAAATAAATAGTTAAAAACTTACGACCTTTTTCTTTGGACGAATAATATGCATATTTTTTGTGAATAGCTCATTACGTTTCGACGTGGATTTACGCCGTCGTCAGGTGATCAAGTCATAACAAATTATAACAAAAAACATAACAGGACAAATGAACATGATATAAACAGAAATATAAACACAAAATATGTTTACGAAAAAGCAGAAACACAAATATATTATAATATTGTATTGTATAAACCAGATAGTCTTTCAGTGTCTGCGTAAATTCAAACTCTCGTGTGTATTTTTCATAAATATCATTTCTGATATACAACGTTTGTAATAATTAACTTCTTTGTCCAATATTAATGTACTTTCCCAATCCATCAAGTAATCATTATTAATGCAATGTGAGGTAACTACACTTTGTTCAACTGCTTTTAAATTTCTTTTGTGTTTATATTTCTGTTTATATCATGTTCATTTGTCCTGTTGCTAAGTTTATTGTTATAATTTGTTATTACTTGACCACCTGATGACGGCGTAAATTCACGTCGAAACGTATTCTTAACAAAAATAAAAATATTATTCGTCCAAAGAAAGGATATAGTTATTAACTATTTATTTAATTAGATTACATAATGGATATTAATAGTAGTATAATTAGTATATATCGAATATTGTTATGTCCTAATATAAAACGCCCATTTTATGGTATTTCATAGAAATAAGCCCATTTTCTCCTCTGGAGGTGAAGTTGATATAAACCAACACCGGAAAAAGCATATATGGGAATATATATATATGGAGATAATATTGTAGAAAATGTACTATGAAGAAGTAGTGGATGGAGCATACAACATTATTTAATAACTTCTGGTCACCAAATTCTTTGTTAATTTTCTTCTGGACGACGAATCAGAAACCATACAATGTAACTTACATACAAATTTATGAATAAACACATACAAACATCTATTGAAAGGGAAACAAAGAATCACATACGAACACAAATAGACACACCATAAATTTTCAATTTTTCATGAGTTTCCAGAGTAAAAGAGAGTTACAAATAGAATTTCGAAGACCACACTTAATACGAAGGAAAAACAAGTATTAAGACAGAGAGTAAAACACCTGGGAACATGCAACAAATGAACATAGTCGAAACAAGTCTACATTCAACAAGATCCAACTCCAGTCGATTACTCAAATGGCTGGGCCAAACGTCGTATACATGTAGGCACAAATGAGACAAACATTGCAGAAAGCGATCGTAGGCAAAGCAAAAGAGGCAGGCTGAGAGCAGGCGAAGGCAATCACGAGCAAGCGGAATTTCCGACACCATCGATACATCGATACACAGCAAATTGCCCATTCCACCAAGAGTTACCATTCGAAGATAAATGAGTGTTGATTCTAATTTAAAACTTCCTCGAGGTGAAAGAGCGCCAAACTCAATGCCATCTCAATTTCTTCTCTTCTAAACTTTCATGAATTATTGAAAAGTAATCATCGTAGCAAGAGGAAAAACATTAAACGTTGACTTCAGTAAAACATGGTTCATACGAATGAACTAAAATAAAAATATCTCTTCAAGGAAAATTATTCTTATGTTTGTACACCAACGAGATAAATTAATTGAAACACCCAGGTTTATTGAAGAAGCAAGAGAAGTGTACTCGTAAAGGCTCCATAAGGAATAAGTGTGTTAAAATGAAAATACTTTCGTCAAAAAAGTTGTCCATTGATGATTTTTTACAAATATTTTTTTAAAACTCTCTTAAGGTTATTTAAGATAATTAAATTGTATGAAAATTTCACTTAATACGTAACAATAGATTTGAATATCTTTTATTTATATATATATATATATATATATATATATATATATATATATATATATATATATATATATATATATATANATCATTAAAAATGAAACAAAAGTGAAACTGAGTACAGTTGAATGTAAAGCTGGATAACTTTTGGTGGAAGGGCTGAAGGTTGGGAGCGAAATGGCTGCGCGGAGGGAGGCTGCGGTCACGACGCTCACTCACCCGTCGCGCGGCCCTGCGAGCGCGTTGGAGCGCGGCGACGAGTCCGGCGGCGGCGGCCGCGCGCCGGCGGCGAGGGCACGCGCGCAAGAGCGGCAGTCCCAGCCACAGACACGCGAGCGGCTCGTCCTGCAACGAGGGCGCAGGATGCACGCGGAGAATAGAGGAACTGAGCGAAGAACAGCGCGTGACTAGTGCTCTCCTATTACAACCCTATACTCTTATATTTCTTTCTCCTACAGTTGCCTTGAAAACTCAAACCCAATAAAATCATCTCATTTTTCTCCATAGTTTCCTCACATCCAATTCTCCCATAAGTTCCTCTCACATGTAGATCAGTTTCTTAAAATAAGAGGTAATAAAGAATATTTTCGTCTTCAATTATGAGTATTTTGTTCTCATCTGAGAGGACGAGGATATCCATTTCAAAGCATTGAAACCACATATTGAGTTCACCGTACCGCATCGACGGACGAAATTCACGCATTTGTGAGGAGTGAGAGTCAGCGGGCGGTAAGTTGAAGTGAATAACCGTAACGGACATCTGACACTCGAAACAAGATGACGATGCGCCGTTGAAATGTAGACCAAGATTTACAAACATTGCTATTTTTGTAACATACGAGAAAACATTTGAATTTTTTTCTTTCTATTGAATCAAATGGCTGAGAACGAGTCGATTTTTCACCTTCAACATTGTAGCAAAAGTTCACAGCATTCTTTATTAAATTTGTGGCAACTATCAATTCTACTCCCTAAAAGAAACTAAAGTTTAAATTCGACTGAAAGTTTTACCCGCGAAGACAGTGGCTAATGTAAGAATCCTTTCTTCCCTAACCGGTCCCCTTACAGCGGATAATTAATAGCAAAGACCAAGGATTGAGACACTATGAACCCTGACTTATGTGAGAGGAATCGCCTCATTTGAAAAGAAACTACTCTGATAATGAGTGGGAAAATGTAGTAGAGGTAAATATCATATAGTAGAGGTAAAGTTGCATCAAGTGAGATGAATTCGGTTGAGAAGAGACTCCGACAGAAGTGACCGTCCGATAGTACCGTCAAATTCTAGTTCTCACAAATGATGCAAGGTTTGGGTTAACATGTCTGAGTAAAAGGAACACCCGGAAACATTACGGGCACTCCGTATTTCGTTTAGAGTTACGGAAATAGTGTCTGCAATGTTTCTGCGCTCCAAGAGTTATTTCTGAATGTACATTCCTACTTTTGAAGGGACTAGACGACATTACATTAACTCTTCTTTTGTCAGCGTTCTCTAAAAACCGACAGCGGTGGTCTAGTGGTAGCGTCTTCGCTACCAAGATCACGCTGAACGGTAGAGCGTGGGTTCAAACCCTGCTGCCATCCTCTTCGCGTTAGGTAACTTTGAGAGTATTTGTACTTTAGAGATAAAGCACAAATTCGGCACTTGTACTTTAGAGATAAAATCTACATTTTTCAGCTACAAGACATTGGAGAGAATATTGTTCAAGTGCTATGTTGGTAGTACAACATTTAATGTAAGAAAGGAAAGAAGATATGAGATGATGGTGGTGAGACTAGGCTGGATAGCATGGAGTGAATCGTCGACGGAGCCACGGGATTTACTCTCGTGTCTCACTCAATGTGCAGATTGACTTCAAATGAGCATATGATTGATTGCTGGCCACCACCATCTCCAGTTTGAGACAAAGCTAAGAAATCGCGGAGCTTTTACTCTCCGCAACTGTCGCGACGCAATGAGTCGCAAGGACATAATTTTTGCTTTTTTATGGACATGTACGGAGCAAGCTCTTCACCGATGGCTTCAGGATCCCCAACGGCACCGCTTTAGCATTCCTACTGTGAGATGCGTTCTGATCCATGTGGATTCCCTCGGTGGTCAGCTCGTTCCCTACTCTCCCGTCCTCCCAACTTGATTCTTTAGGCGTCAGGATTAGGGGTTCAGGACTTCACTTTCTCACTTTTAGATGAACTTCACTCTTCTCCATTTTTCCTCGTTTTCCCTCTTCTTAGTGATGTTTCTCAATGGACGAGCCACTTTGTCAAGTAGACCAGTAAGTTTCACCTTTGCAGTGGGGGAGAAAAAGGAATAGTTGAGTTACGTATCATAGAGGGAACAACTATGTGAAGAATCCCATAATGCGAGTAGAGATAATTAATAGGATCTATGATAATTTCTCATTTCTAAAACAATAATACATAACTAATATAATTCTTACGTTGTTCGAGTATGTTCAATGATATTTCGGTTTTCTTCCTAACCGATGCATCGATCTCATGGTAATGTTGTGAAGCTAGGTATAAATAATAATCATCATCATCATCATCATCATAATTATAATCATCATCATCATCATCATACACTGTGTATATTTTTGTGTAAATGTCCCATATTTTTTTCGTTTATTTCTGTGTCACTGGACGAAGCTAATCACACAGATGATGAATCGTACTTCAGAGAATTAAAAGAAGTGTCCACGATATCCTATAACTTCATTTTTCACCTTTTTTCCTTTCAGAGATTTCATCATTTAAAAATTTCATCAAGAAAAGAAGCTGTATGTCTCATGTATTCGAAAAGTAAATTACTTTACGCCTTGAGTCCAGACATGTGGCAACTGCTGACACGCTGCTGGTATAAACGAAATTCGTAGGGAATAATACGTGAGTTACATGATACTCCATTGTGTATTATATGCTATACATAACTTCTGACGTCCTGTTTACATTGTTTAATGCTAAATATAAAACCGTGCGAAACTTACCTATAACTAGCAAATTGGTAAAAGTAGTCTATGGCACATCATCCATGTAAGTAAATTTGTCTTGCTAATAGTCTTCCATCTGCGTTCTTAATGTGGATGCCGTGGAGGTTGACAATAACCTTATTTTTGAACAACTATATAATACCAGTGGATAAGTAATTTTTTATATTTAAAAATTTTATTTTTCTTTAAAAAAAGATGTTACTTCAATTTATCTTCAAAACTATTAATTATAAATAACTCACTAATCAGAAAAAGGAACAGAAATAAAAAATCCAAATAGTTAAAGTTTACAAAACTTTCTTCTGTTATGGTTATGTCACACGAGGTGTTAAATTCGGATGTAAAAATATTAATTGATAACAGTGTTTGATGTTTTTATAATATGATTTTGGGAATTGTCTTTTTCATTATTTTTCGATATTATTATTGATTCCTTTCAGTTTCTTTCATTTTCAGTCCGCTCCTCGACGATACACAAGCTTGCGTTGTAACATTATGGGTGGCAGTATCTGTTTTTTTGTAAACGTGTCGCTGCCCCCCACGATCCCATCTCTTGAAAGTGCTTCAAAGTTAATTATTAAAAACAAAGACTGCATCGAACCGTTTGCTACCGATAGTCGTCCTATCCGATGGATATGTTGTAAAATCTAAGTCGATAGTTGAACTTATTAGTCTTTTATTTGAAAGGAAAATAAATATTCAGAATATTTTTTCAAAACCTTTAGCGACTGGATGGATATATTTTAGGATATACGAATATGCATCATTTTTATGTAAAAAAAGAAGTTTCAATTTAAAAACAACAGTCTCAATAAGTGAAAACAATCATGAGCTAAATTTTATGTCCTGATGTTCTGAGGTACGATACTCCTATCAATGTTTCCCAGCGCTCATAGTCGCCGCGGCGCAATCCAAAGGAACCACCGTTGTTTAGTAAATTCTCCCAACATTTTCCTGAGTCAAGTACCACCAAAAAGTAACAATCTTTTTTTCAATTTTTTGTTTCGATCTTTCACAAGCTAAGAGAGTTGCAGCGTATACACCTAAACATCACTACAAAAATGTTTGGAATGGAAAGACCGGAAGCCAGTCGCTGTATGAGATCGCTTGATAACTCCCTAAACGGAAGAAAAAAATTCTCGAGAATGTCTTCTTTAATCCTGAAAAAGAAATTTTTTAAGAGTGAATAAAATCGGTAGGGTCTCATTACGGTCACGGTTTCTGGATAAACTGCTGCACAATTGATTATCTATGTTGTGCCGACCACACATCACAGTGTTTTAAATCGTAAAAAATGTCTATGATAAATGGCAACTCGTTACCTATTAAATTTCTTATTTCTATTAACTGAGTAATTAGTGAACACATTGAATTGAAATCTAATAAATACTCATATTTAATATTCTACTACAAATGCCTTGAACCGTACATCATATTTGTAAAAAAAATTCCAAAGTACCAGAAAAACTATGCATCGTAGAGAAAAGAGGTGCACAGATGAATGGTAGGAAATAAAATTATCAACAAAATGAGACTTGTTAAACTACAATCGGTTTATAAATAAAAAAGTTGTTGCAGAAAAAGACGAAAAATGGCCATTAAAAAATTGTTTTTAATTTTAACATTTGTAGTTGAAATCGTTTGAAACCTACAGAAAGCTAAGAGTTTTGCCATTCTTTAAAAGTGTGCTAAAGATGGGCTTTGTAAATGCACTAGTTCTTGCACAATTCCATTTATTTATCCTGAAAACAACAAAAGCTATTAACTTTAACCCTCTGTAGAGGTGTCAATTTGCAATGCAGGATGAATCAGAATCTGGCATTTTAATTTTGAAGGCTTAATTAAAAAGATTATTTTAAAAAATATGACGTTTTGCAAATTAATTGTTGCAAAATTTTACATTTAAAAAATGGTGATTTTTGCTAAAAAAATTGTTGCATTTGAGACACGGCTACGAAAATAAGTGCAATGAATAGCTTATTAAAGAACAGGAATTTTTTAAACCAAAGAACGTTTTTGGACCATTAGAACCAGAGATAGATATTATTGTTTTAGAAAATCTTAGCGTCATAATTTATTAATATTAAGGCCTGAAATTTCAGCAGGTCCTCAATGAAGAATCAAACTATGTGATCCAGGTGATTTTAATAATATTTATGCAAAATTAATGACTTACGAACCCGCTAAAGTGGAGGAATCTGCCCGATAAGGAATGAAGCGTCGTGGTGGGGGAAGACAACTGAAACACGTTTTGCGCGCGAGAAAACTGAAAGCGGAACTTCAAATTGATATGAATATATCAATTATATAGATATGAGGATTCTTCTAATACGATCCCTGAGAGTTATTCGCGATAAAATCGCGGGTAAGAATTTTTTTTAAGTTTTGACTAATAATTCAGGTTACTTTCTTGGTCTATTCCTCCTTCACACACCCGCTAGATTCTCACTTCGTGCAGATAATCCGAAGAAGTAAAAGTGAAGATCAAGGAAAGGCACCTTAAGGTTTTGTATCATTTCACTTACATCCCGTGTAAGTGAAAAAGGCTCGAAGTGGTCCATCGGTTCACCGCTTCACGCCCTTCCAGAAAGAGGAAAAGAAATAATAGTCTCTTATAAGCGTATGACGAAGGTGCTGTTGAGAATGAGAGGTGGGAAGCAAAAGGAGTCTAGAAGGGTGCCACGAATCGTACCTACGACGTCGCATGTACGCCATGTGTAGGATGAAATGAGGGCTCTATAAAAAAAGAAGAGAAGGTAACTCTGTGCCATTCGCACGGGAGATCCTATGCTTCCTCACTCGCTTTGCTCCCGGGAGGGGAGGAGGTGGGGTTACCAACCCACATAACCCCCATTAAGACCTCCGACCTATCAAATTATTTCTTCACTTTATAGATTATATGTTATAAATCTTACAAACATCTAGTACGAACCTATTTTTTTCGAGATAATTGCCCTCATAATTTTTAAAGAAAACTTTGTTACATATTTATTACTAATTTATTTATTGTATGGAATTTGTATAATTCTACATTCAATTTGTTGTCTTTGTCAACAGGTAAATAAACGAAGTTACACTCCTCAGTTGTTTTCCCAAATGAAAAGTACTTTTTGATAGATTGGGCACGGAAAGAAAAAAATAGATATAACGTAAAGTTCCCATAGTCGCTATTCTCATATCGTAAAATGTAGCTATGTAGTGAAATAAATATTATATTTATATTCAACACGATGCTTATTAATTAGATAATTAGTGATATCTATCCTGAAAGAAAACCTTCTGTAAAATTAAGAAAACGTTTTAAGAACCTTCGTGAAAAACTACGAATGGATATTTATACAATAATGGCCTTTTATTGCTGTGCATTTTGAAGGAGAAATTGAGGCAAAATCCGATAAGAGTTCATTCCTCAATGGTCAAGTACAGGATTCGAAAAAGATACATCGCCGAATTTTTGAAATTGATTCTTGACCTAAAAAGTTTACAAAAAATGAAAGGGGGATACATGACGTATTGAATCGCTCGCATATTCCCGCAAGTTCCTATGATGTATAAAAGTGATTTTATTTCGTTTCAAATCTTCCTGAATCGATTGTCCAGCATCCCCTCTATAAGAGCGATATTAAATTTTGCGTAACGGAAATTGCGTAATGCACAAAAAAGCGTACAAACAAATGTAAAAGAAATTTTGTTTCGAATCGTGTAATTTAGTGCGTGTCTCTTACAATGAATTATGTTGAATTAAGAATTGGAATAAAATTGTTGTTGCGTTCACTTACATGAATATAATAAGCCTTTTGATATCTATGGCAATTATACATCTCGCTTGTCACAAATCGAGAATTATAATAGAGAAGATTTGGAGAGAAGGATTGCACCATTTGGAGAATCTCAGACCAACCCTGTTTTGTTGACTTCTGTATAGGATATAGTGGGGGGAAATCGACCGTACCGGCCATAGCTGGCTCTCTTTACTGTTGCAAGACAAGACTGTTTTACGAGGATCAGGTGTATGAACGGAAGAAAGAAGACAATGGAAAAATGAGATGATGAGAAACACATTTTATATGGAATTTGTAAATAATTAAACTTAAAACATTTTAATGTAAATTAACAGAAACGAACATTTCTTTAATCCGAACACACCGGGAATTATACCTTCAGGGGATACCGCGACACAAAATGCACCGACTACACTACGTCGTAGGTGGCATAGAAAGAAGTAAGATTATTCAATAATTTTAAAGTAAATTTCACTCGAGAACCAACTCTTACCAGACTCACGGGATGCAAATTACGAGACACTACGAAATTGTCATACTATAGAATTTCTTCAAAAAACAAACTCCGTTTATATTATCTTTCAAAACACTAAAACCAACCATCCGAATTCCATGATTATTTTCGTAAATATAAAACTATTCTTCGAAAAGTAGTCTATACAGCTAAAGTAATGGAAAACGACAGGCATGTACTAAAATCGAACAACCGGATGAAAGCAATGTGGAATATTGTTAAAAATTACACGTCAACTTCTGAAAACCGCGAAGAAAATGTTTCTTTACAAAACGATGGCAAAATCGTATCAAAGCCTCAGGACATCGCAAATTTGTTTAATTCTTACTTCTCAGAAGTTGGAAAAATAACGAACTCAATATATCCAAATCAATGTCCTCCAATTATATCCACCCACGTAACCAATTCTATCTTCACTTCGGAAACAAACGCCAGTGAAGTCATGAGAATCATCAGCTCATTAAAAAACAAATTTGCAACAGGCATAGATGATATACACGAGTTTATTTTTAAATTTTCGTCCCATGCTATATTAAATCCACTCATAAATATTTTTAATAGTTCTTTATCGGAAGGGGTGTTTCCTTACATATTTAAGAGAGCTAAAGTGAAACCTTTACACAAGAAAGGAAACAAACGTAATATTGGAAATTACCGACCAATATCTCTACTACCCACTTTCTCAAAAATCCTAGAAAAATTGTTCTNATTCTCTCTGATGATCAACACGGTTGTAGGAAATTCTTTTCCACTACAAGCGCCATATGTTCCTTCTTAAACGAAGTTACCACATCTCTAGACTGTGGAGAAAATCCTCAGAGTGTTTTTCTTGACTTATCCAAAGTCTTCGATGTCATCGATCACGAAATTCTCCTTTCCAAATTGCATTCTTTAGGCATTCGTGGACTTCCACATCAATGGCTAACTTCTTATTTAAAAGATAGATATCAACAAGTAGAAATATCCTATACTAAAAATAAAATACTTGAGCGTTGTCTTTCAGAAACAAAGCCACTTACTTGCGGAGTACCCCAAGGATCAATTCTCGGCCCTATACTCTTTTTATTGTATGTGAACGACATGTCATCATCCACATCAGATTGCAAAATGGTTCTTTTTGCTGATGACACTAATTTACTATGTAAACACGCCAATGCTCAAAAAGTTTTGTCTAACCTTTCGACTTGGTTCCATGCAAATCGTCTCATTGTAAACACTGACAAAACAGTGTCTATGTCCTTTCACAATAGTATCTCCAAATCTTTACCCCATGTTTCTCTTTCTTTAAACGGAACACGTTTAAAAACTGTTACGAATTCAAAATTCTTAGGTCTCCATATTCAAGACAACCTCAAATGGAATTGTCACGTTGACAATCTTAATTCCCAATTAAGCAAATTGTGTTACGCATTCCGAATCTTAGTTAACGCAGTTAGTCCACGTATTTCCCGTTGCGTATATTTTGCAAACGTTGTACTCCCTTTACGTTACGGCATTACCTTCTGGGGTAATTCCGGTCAGAGTATTCAAACTTTCAGAATTCAGACGAGAATAGTGCGGATAATTTGTAAATCTCACCCCCGAAACTCTTGTAAACCATTATTCAAGGAATTAAATATCTTAACACTTCCCTGCATTTATATTTATGAAACAGTCGTGTTTGTTAAGACCGAATTACTGAAGTGCCACCCTTTCTTTATACGAAACAGTCTCGTTCACGAACACTATACACGCAATAGTAGTAATATTCATCGCCCTAGAGTGTCAACCACTCTTTGCCAAAAAGGACCTTATCATTCGGGAATCGTTCTATATAATTCCCTGCCCAAGAATATAAAAGACATTATGAAATTGAATATCTTCAAATCCGCGGTTAAAAACTACCTCCTGCACCAGTGCTTCTACACTGTAAAAGAATTTATTGATTTTAATAAAAGTTAAATCCGTCTTGTACTTTATCATGCCATTGCTCTCGTACTTTTTGAATAACTTTTAACAATTTCAAAAACTATTTACTTTCATGATTGTGTTGTCTTATTATTCATATTAATTTAATTTTAAGTGTACTCAACTTTGACACGGTTGTGTACATAAATTCTGTAACCCCATTCTGGCCCGGCTTTTCTCCGTTATTCCTTCGGGTAGAGGCGGATTTCTTATACAGGTTCTCTAGGCTTTGTCTAGGGGCGTGTTTATTGTAACAATAAATCGTGAATTTAGTGTTTTTTCAACTCTTATGATTTTTAAACACTATACTCAGAATAATCTATAGTTCGATAATAACTTGTACATGTAAATTTACAAACATATTTGCGTTAAATTACAAACATATTGACATTATATATGTATTATAACTCGCAGCTAACTTTTTATCTTATCTAGGAACTTTTGCTGAAATTTTTGAATCCTTCTCCTCCTTAGGGTTCTTGATTGGAATTGATGGGATGGTCCCTTTCTTGCTTCCGGAGAGTAAATTAGTTTATTGTCCTCCACGTGGTCATACGCAGTTTGTACTGTTTTTGACAATATATTTATTATTATTATTAATATTATTATTATATTATTACTTTTTTCATTGTAAACACTGGGGTTGGTTGCGTAAATTGAAAAGTTCTGATTTGCAGATATTTTATAAAATTTTCTTTATTATTCTATATACTTTGTTGTTCCTTTTTAAGTTTATTTTGTTTTGAAATCGTTTGTTTGGAAATGTATAATAACCACAATCATCAACTATATTCCATTTTTCATTGCAAGATATTTGTATGAAAAATTCTAAAAATTAATAATTAAATGCGAAAAAGATTCTTTTTGATATTTACAATAGAAGTTATATCAGTATGCACCTAAATCATGAAAGAAAAGAGCGTCTTTAAGTTTGCGGAGTGTGAGTCCGAATCCGTCTACTCACACAAGAACGCATTGTGGGTGCCACGCAATAGTAATCGTCTTAAAAATCTTTATTTATATAAATAAACTGTACTATTTACGATGACACACTTTGGTTACTGGTTACTTTGATATTTCGCTTTTAAGTTTTCTTTTGATGCTTGCAATTTTTGTTTCAATAATAAAATATTCATTAAATTTATTCCTAATATTTTCGTTCAACACCTTAATAATGTTGATCAAAACATTAATAAACAATAACTATATTATTCTTTAAATGTTCTTTGTGTTTTCCGAAGTCAATGAAACAATCATAATTTATGTAACCGTTATAACCGCAAATGAAAAGGTATATATTGTTTAAATACTCTAAATATTACGAAAAAATTAACATAAATCTTCACATAACACTGTACATCAATATAATGACCTTGTCTTTCTGGATATATGTAAGAAAACTTTCAGATCACATTTCAACTTGATGGTAGTACTTACGTAACAAAAACAAACAACAGTAATGAGAGGTTAAGCATTGTTTTTGAAGTTAGTCCTATATCACTATTCTATAGCGTCAATTTCACTTTATAAAATCTAATTGTGGACAAGTCGGCGTCCTATATGTTGCTGAAATTTCTGATGGAATAAAAGTGTTTTAATTCTGTCATCCCAAACACTTCCTACTCTTTCCTCGAAAAAGAGCTTTCCAATTCATTTTTCATTCCATTCCCTATTTGTAACAAGTATTTCACAGTATATTCAACTTCAGAACTAGTAAATCAAACGAGTTCTCTCCAAACTCACATGTTATTTTGCTTTAACAGAGCTTCGCGAGACGCCGATATTATTTTAAATATTAATTGGATTAAAAGTGGAGTTGTCTGCATATCCCCTTCTCTCGGCTCCGTACGCTACTACTACTACAACAAGCTCTATTTCAAGTACATAAATGGCAGGTTTTCTCGTTAAGTGTAAATATTCCTCTCAGTTTTTCTCTCTTCTTATGTCTATTCTGGTTCAAGTTCTTGGATATGGTACTCCTAGGGAAGGGTCTTATTTCACACTGCGTCCTTTTGAATTCCCATCTTGCTTCTCCACTAAAAACTTATCCATCCTTAAAACACATTCTCAATTTTGATTTCTGTTTTTTGTAGCCACAAAATATATCGAGCATATTACGACCTGTCCGCAGACAATATGCCATTGTTGACTTACAAGAAATTTACAAGACCGTTCGCAAAGCGTTTCCAAGCATCGCCATAAATGTGATATGAAAAAAAGTGGTATTATTAAACATTGTGTAAGTTTGAATCATAGTATGGATTTCCATAATACGAAAGTTATTGATCGAGAAAAAAACTTCCTACGAAGATTCGTATCTGAATCAGTAAATATCAAAATTAATATGAATAATAAAATTAATATGAATAATAAAATTAATATGAATAATCAAATAGAGAGTAATTTGTTCACAACGTGTTTTGGAGTGCTACATTTGTTAAAAAATAATAAAAGAAATAAATAAATTATGTAAGTTGGCATACTTGCCGTCAGGTACGTACATCACTGTAAGTTGGTAGTAGATGTTGACGTATAATATAGTCTACTCAGTGTATTTTGTAACGGTATGGAGATAACATGAACTATGTAATACCTAGAATTTTAGGAAATGCTTTATGTAATACGTATGACATAAGAATTGATATTCACAAAACATGAAGCATTAGGAAATTTGAGATATGGACTTTTATATTTTCTGTAATTTTTAATTTTATTTGTGTGGAGGCACTTTGTGATGATAATATACAAGATTTACTATGTTTTGTACTGTAGTGATGACAGCAAATGAAAAGACCTGAAGAGGCCGTAATTTAGAGCCTTGAAGCGTCGTCATTGTTAACCTTCACATTTAACATAATGGATGATATAAAGAAAAGAAATATTGATTAAATGTAAATCTGTGTTTTGACTGCCTATAAAGGCACGGCGCAACCTATGTGAGATATTGATCAGACAGCCAGAGAAAGTGTGATTGTGTACATATAAAGATTTTTATTTTTATTAATCATTTCTCTCCATATTCTTCGGACATAACCGATTGGTTAATTCAGTGATTTCAGTTTCATTTCAAGTAATTATAACATGTCTAATAATATGTTAACTAACTGCTAATAAATAAATAAATAAAACTATTTATAAACGATACGGTGCTTTTTGTCAAAGATTGGTAGACGATGAGTATTAGCCTTATTAGGGGTGAGGTATTCGTAAACAAGAAATTTGGAGAGCGAGGATAGTACTTGTCATCCAGTCTTAATAATTACTCTTTTCCATAAATATGTTTAATTGCGTAAGAAAGCAAATACTTAACATATTAGCAAAAGCATGAGAAACGTAAGGTCTAGAGAGCTATAACATATTCATCTACTACACTCAAATTAAGTCTATCAATGTCACTAGTCAAAGACTGTGCAAATAACTCTCGCATATCTGCTCATTAGCTACACTCCCTATTTACGCGGCACCTACGTGTGGGTTCCATCTCAGGTAATGGGAGCGCGCTGGCGGTTTGTTGAACAAGGAACGTTAGCTTCCGCATATAAAGCAAGGAATCACCTCCTCGACTCCCGAAAGTATATTGTTCCCCTCACATGTATCATCAGATAGAGCAGCGTTGTTCCCGGGGATATTGTAATTATGCAATCGGAAAGTATATGACAGTCCGGAGAATTTCACTGATGAATCTGTAAAATATATTTCCTATCAAAATGGAAACCTCTCTCAAAAATGTCAGATATATTTCGTTTCTTGCGATGCTAATCTTATATATAATGGGATAGCATTTACACGACACATAATCTGTCTTCCAAAGTATTTAAATTCGCTGTACAGCAAAATTGATACGGTAAACATAGAATCACGAAACTGTAGCAAATAGTTTATGTCGTAAAATATATGTTCATGATATTTTTTGAAGATATTTTGAATAAATTACGAAATTTGAAAAGGCTATTTTGAAGACTAATCCAAAGGAATTGTAGAAACGAGAGTAACTTATGTACATGGTCAGGTAAATGCGGAATTCTAACTCTTCAATAAAATTATACCATAACGATAACGATACATTAAAATATCTATGAAAGCGATTTTCAAGAAATCTATTACGATGGCCTCTGGAGAAGGAGAAATTCAGAATGTCGAAGAAATCAAATATTTTCGATATCGACAATTCTAAACGTAAGTGTATGTTGAAATAAATACTACATTCAAATAAATGGCATTTAGTACGCTTCCCGCTAACCACTTTAAAAAATAGAACCCTATTTTTGTTGTTAAATAACAGGAGGAAATAGTTAGTTTCCTAAAATTGAACTTAAGGGAACCTTACATTTGTCTAGACCAGGTGATAACATCGGGATATTGAATCGCGGTACCGCTTTAAAATTCTCAGGAAATTGTGGCACTGACATGGAATTTTCGTTCTACTTTTCATTTGACGTTGTACGATTATACAGTAACAGCAAATTGTAATCGTTGTTACTAAGATTATATTGTTTCATTTGATATACGACGACTCCTTAAATAAACATTTTAACTCAATCTTCCAAATTCCAAATTCTTTTTTCAGTTCTTTAGCTAGACTTCAGAGTAGCAGCCTCCTACATACATCCCGAATGAAGAACGGCTGTGAATTAATCGTAGGCTGTCATCAGTTTTTTTTTCTTTACCAACACTGAGCTCTCATACCCGAAACATTTTCGTTTCCGATTTATTGTTATTTAAAAAGGTTATCGACTGAATATCAGCCAACATCAATTCACGTTTGCTTTGAAATTTACGCTAAATATTTTTCTTAATGATTTTTTTCTAAATTAAAAATATATCTTCGTTAATAATATTATTTAATTTTATTCCTTGTATTCATTTAGAAGTTTATTGTGTTAATGAAGGCTTTTAATAACAAATCGCGTGACAACTTACCTACATCTAATGTCTTGTTTTGATATCGTTGTCCATTTGTCAACATTATTCAGTGTTTCCATCTCCCTGGTAATCTCAATAAACATTTTTATCATCAAACTATTACAAATGAGGTCGAAACAATGTGTTCCACTCGTCCATTACTTTTCCTTTCAAATAACAAAAATTTCCATTCTATTTTGTGATAAATTATCTCAGCTTTTATTCACGAACTTCTATTAATGTATTCCGGGAAAATTTATTCAAAATGAACAGGTATCTAAAAACAGTTACAATTATTTTTAAAATGCTGTCCAATTTATTAAGTTTCCTCCTCACTACTTGAAAATAAAATATTTTAAAACTTTAAAGAAACAATATACAAATTTTAAACTGCATAAAGCTTATGGAGATTTTAAAAAATTCATACTTAATGTCACAGTAAAATCAAACGTTTTTCGTTCTTTTGCTCGTATGGACTCTATTATTTTGAGTCAACCTAACTTACGTTATTGAAAACCGAAATCCATTTGTGTATATGCTATTCATCCTCATCAAAACACTTTCCTTGAACTGAAATGGCGACCTTCATCACAGGATCTGGTGAGCGGAAATTGCATCGTAATCGGATCATAGTTTCCAAGTCTTTAATGACGACTTCTCATCGACATTCTAGTCGTTTGACTGTCGTTGCTATCAGAAAGGACTAAGTATCATAGACATTCTGAGCGAGGGTACCCTTCTCAATATATTTCAAGCACTCTCAGTAGGGAAAAATCCGTCAACTCCACTTCTTTCGAATGTATCGAAGTAGACAAATAAAGCAGACCCATAGTTGAAAGCATTTGATGTGTTGTCTCTCGTTAATGCAAGATGGAGAGGGTCCATGAAGAAGGTAAAACCATACTAGAAATTAAATCAACGACCAAATCACATTCTTTCTCACTGAGAAATTTATTACATTTAACTCATAATGTGGAAGTTAGTTTTGATATTGCATCTAAGCAATATACTCAGTGGGATACTCAAGGGTTTTGTTTTAGTGTTTTGTGGTGAGTGGCAGTGTGACAGTAAATGCAGAAAGCCCTGAGGAAGACTTATGATGGTATGAGCAACCTAGCTAGTTTTTAAATCTCCTAAATCTTTTAATGAAAAAAATAAATGATTATCTATCAGCTCGTCTAATAAAATTTTGACCCTACGGTAGCAAGAGTGCTTATGGATAAAGCAGCGTTGAAAGAGAAGTTTTAAAATAAGCTCCTGTGTATTTTCTAATGGAATCAATTTAAAAACTATCACATTTGTCACAAACGTAATACAAAATAGAGCAGTACAAAATAGATCTAGCCTTACGTGGCAATTGAAAAAGTAATTCAAGAAAAACTTTAACAAAACGTAGCGAAATTGGAATCTCACAGTCGTAGTTATTCGGTAACAAATAGTCAGTATTAAACTCGGGACTAAAGACTATAATTTTTTCTATTCAAACTGTATAATTAAAGATTCGCCGTTTTTAATATAAACAGAATATATAACATTATTGAAAGTTTCTTAAATAGTTATGTGCTCGGATAGCGACTGTCTCGCTCATACTTTCTCAACAAAAGTTGAAACGTTGGCAAACTGACGAATGTTTAAGGGACCAAAACTCAAGATCCTATCCTAACAATTACAAATGGTTAGGACTTTCCATTGCCATAAGAAAATATGCGTGTTTACAAACCTAGATAAAATACGGATATATTAAATCCGCCTCTGCCCCAGGGCCCTTAATCAAATTGATGGGATGGTCCCTTACTTGCTCCCGGAAAACTTAGTGAATTACCCCCCACGTGGTCACATGCAGTTTGCAAGTTCAATAAGCAGTTTGTTTACTTTTTTGACAATAAAGTTTTTTGTTATCATAATTGTTATTTAATCATTATTTTAATTAATAAATTATAATGTTTCTTAAACTTACTAAAATAATTATATTAATATTGAAAATGTGGGAAGTTACAAACACTTAACATACATGTATTTTGTCTCGTTTTCAAACTCAGGTCCCATCTTACTACGTTTGCACAAAGAATTTGTGCATTGACGTAAATTTAAGTTAACTTACATTTAATTTACACAAAATTCTTCCACTTCCAAATTTCCAAACTACTCAATTTTATCTTCGAATTAAAATTATAAAGAAAACAATGGTCGCCCCATTGTATCTAGCATCAATAGTCCCACTGAACGTATTTCAGTTTTTGTTGATTTTTATTTACAGCTCATAGTGGAAAATTAACCATCTCACATAAAATACTCTTTTCATTTCCTTGATATTCTTAGAAATACTGAACCACCTAAAAATCAAAATATACTTTTAGCCACCGTAGATGTAACCTTTCTTTACACTATTCCAAATGATGAGGGCTTGGATGCATTGAAACATTTTCTTTCTTTAAGATCCTCACCCTGTCCTCCCCCTCTTTAAATTTCCTTTTAGGACTGGCAAATCTAGTTCTCACATCCAATGCTTCAAATTAAATAATAAATTCTTCCTTCAGGTCGGGGGTACTAGAAATGCATCATACAGCCATGGGTACTAGAAATGCTCTCTCATATGCTAATTTATTCATAGGATTCCTTGAAAATGATTTTCTTGCAAAACAAACTGCCCTTCCACTTCTATGAGAGAGATTCATTAATAACATTTTATCATTTGAACTTACGGACATGAACCTCTTCAAAATTTTCTCAAGGAACTAAATTCATCATACTCTGGCACATTTACCTGGAATATCTCCCACTATCAATTTGTTTCCAGGACGTCAAGATCTCACTTTCTGAGTTCAATATCTTCCAAACTGAAGTGAATATAAAACCTACCAACACACAACAATACACTCGTTTCGATAGTTGCCACTCACACCATGTTAAACGCTCTCTTCCCTATGCTCTATCTATCCGTGGGCATAGAATCTGCAATAATCCTTCAGATCTCCATCAATACCTTACCAAGCTTTATGACGGCCTCACAAAACGACATTATCCCTAGTGAAATGTGCAAGTTAATTTTTTTTTAATATTCGCTTGTATTCCTGAAGTATTAAACCTCTAAGACAATCGTAATGCAAGGGATCTCTAATGAGATATTTGATATACAGTACAAAAATTACAGGTTACTTGAGATTACGGTAGTGAAATGCGACAACGCAGCACTCTTGTCAAACGAACCAAATGTATACTTGTAAACATGCCCGTCGCAGAGTACAGCAAAAGTTAGGTCCCTTCGGCTCTGACATTGCCCTAAAGAAGGTCACAGCAAAATGACCGAAACGTGGGTAATTCTGTCTACTGAGACGCAGTTTCCCCGCTCTAACGTACATAAATGTATTGTTTGAAGAAGCGATATATATTCGTAATGAGAGTAATATACCTAAAAACATCTTCATATATCATATCCTTCACCTGTATCTGCTCAAAACTTGATATAAAAAAATTGAGAATTTGATATCAAATTTGTATCACATTTTAGGTAACTATTCGGTGGGCTATTAACGTTCTCTCACTAATTGTATCTTGTTAAATTAGTTTTAAATGATTGTAAGGATGAAGAAATAGTTTATATTTTCGTATTATAATTAATACTTATAGATTTAAATGATTAAGAATGAGAAATCTTTTAAAACACTAGTTTCATTCATTCTTAACACAATTATTAAGTCACCAGATGAACGTTCCGCAACTAACATCTTCCTCGCCATCAAATATTTTAAATCTGTGTATAAAAGTTTATACCTTACGATTAACATAATTATGAAATCACTCAACGTAATTATTTAGGTCTTTTTAAAAATTGTTACGGTAAACTGAAAAAGAAAACAGTTTTGATATCATCAAATAATGTTTCGTTATCTGAAATTCCACGTCTGCTTGAATTTACAGATTGAAAAACTTCCAAGACGTCTGATATTGTGTCACTCGGAAAAAATTAAGTTGGATAGCTCAGCATAAAGTTAGCTGTGATAGCTCACGCATTGGCTGTCTAGCGGACAGACAGCACCATTAGCTACCACAGCTTACGCTGTAGCTGCCCTAAATAAGTTTTCGTCTGAACGAGATCAATTTTCTAATACTGCGGATGCTGACGCTGTTTTCTCTGGGAGGAAGAAAGTTACATCAACAACTATAGCTTTTAAGTTTTGCGCGGAATATCTCAGCCCCGCTCAAAAATCTGACTTAGTTAGCTACACGAACTGTTGTTTGTTCCTCGCCGCCGATCTCGTTCGTAAATGACACTCGGCTGCGCCGCCTTCTATGTACTCGGTACGTTGACTCATGACTTAGGCGGCGCAGCCTAAGCAATTGTTTTACGGAGTCAAATCGACCATGGCTTTCGCAACTACGAGTAGATATTTACTTTAACAAAATGATTCATTACAACGAGTAAACGACGCCATCCCGACGTTGCCAAGTCCGAAACTTCAAGTCTAGTCATTTACAGTGTTTTCTTGACGTCAAGCAGTAATAGTGACGATATTTTGAATTTCTGAAGGTTAAAGTTGGGAATACCTAATTATTATTTTAAATATAGTTATTTTCAAATGTATTAATGTAATAAGAATAAATTTTAAGTATATTCAAAATAAAGAAATACATACAAATTCAAAATAAAGATACATAAAAAATCTTTCTTGGTATTTAAAGATATATTTTTCAAGATTTTAGGTGATTACTATTTTACGTATTTACTATTTATGGTACCAATATTATGGTACCAACTCTCAGACAGCGCAACACAAGACAATAAAAAATTATACTGCAGTATATTTTATATTCTCCTACCCCACTCACGTCAAAACTCAAACCCGCCTGTGAACTCTACTAGTAAGAGCACGTTCCTTGTCAACTCGTTCTGTAGAATAGAACTGAGTAAATAGAGGACGACAGCAGTTTATTGAGGCTGAAGTGACGTTGAACGCCGAATACGACTCCTTATTGAATATTAACAACAGAAATAAAAATATGCGACTAGCCACAGAGGCAGTAACTATTTAAAAATTGGGAAAGTCAGACTTTTTGTTCGACTTTTTCTTGTGACTGGCATTCAAAATGTTGACTAAATACCACCCCATGATAGCGTCAACGTGTCTAAACGGCACATGGTCTTTATCGGCAGAGAGGACAAGAGAGTTCTTGTCTTTTCTTAACACTCTGCTAAGCCCACAACCAGGCATTAATGAAATGACAAACCACGTCGTTCATAAATGATCCTACAAATAATTGATAAATTGTATGTATATCACGAGAATTTGGTTTCCGATGAAAAAGTTTTTCCTGAGACTGATTCTCGCTAAAATTAGCTTAAATATTTTAATGAAATTGCCATGTGAATTCATATATTTGCTGCCCATAGTATCGGTATGTGTGTGTGTTTGAGGGAGGGAGGGTTAAATGTGTAAACATTTTAAAGCAAATCCGATAGTTGAATTTGTACGTGTCTTTGCATATCGACATTCATATTTGCAAGTCGTAGGCATAGTGGTAAGCAATGTTCATTGTAAATAACAATTTACGAAAAGAACGTCATAATTGTAAGGAAAGGTTCACGGTGAGCATATAATATACACAAGACTCACAAACTTAAGGGTTAATCAAGTTCTTCTCTTACCTCGGGCAACTCGTCCGGCACCTTCCCCATCCATGTGAGCGACAGAATCGCGCAATCACATTTGGCATTTGAATTTCTTTCGAAGTGTAAGTGCATAGCCAACTATTTTCTAAAAGAACTTAAAAGACAAGGTATCTCCAGTTTCTTGAAAAAATAATGAGCATTTAACAAACAACTCGCATTTAGCTCTTACATTCCCTTCTTTAAATTACATTAAAATCGCACAATAACCATATCTTGTGAACGTATAAACACTTCGCACATAACACATGGCAGGATGCACAAATTCTGATTTTGCAGTTCTGTGAATTTTGACTAAGTTACACTAATGATTCGATGAACTGAAATCAAACTTCTAATCGTTTATTGTAATGCAGTACATTGGCAGGATAAATTATTTCCGTTTCGCATTCATATGAAGACATTTTTTCGCTAGAGACTGACACATGCACTGCTCCCCATAGGCATCTCACGCGACGCCCCATCCACATACAGTTTGAAAATGCCGTCGCTCGGTGTAGTACGTAGGGGTAACATTCCTATTTTGTATTGATTCGTTTCTACTACGACGACACGTAGCGGCCGATTCTGAACTTTCGTGTTTCGCAGATGCGACACACGAACTTGCTTCCGTCTGCTGGCCACTAGAAGCGCTACGGGTTTACGAGTTTGCGAGGTTGACATGGATTTTGCACTGATTTTGCATCTTGCGGACGTCCTTGCTCTGTCCTTGTTTCTATGTCATTAGATCATATTACATCGTTTCATAATTCAAGAATTGAAATACTACTTGTAGAAAGTATTATTGCGATAATTTATAACTTTTAAATCATGCCGAGTCCAACAATTAGTAAATTTTGTGAAAACAATCGAGTTTACTTTGGACCGCGGAACAAATAAAATCACAAAGCCACATCCCACATTTGTGGCCACAACCATACCACTGTCTATTAATAGACTATTAACTAATAGTTTGTATGCAACGCTCAATGCTTGTAACTTACATTTGCATATTATGAGTACGCCTAGATGCAAGTCTCCAAACCCGATTCGTGAAACATAATACGAATTTTAAGTACAGCGTGAAGCTAGTTTTCATGTTGTGTTATGTCACGGAGGTTAGTGGAATTTATGGTGCACTTGCCAAATGTCACAGGGATATATCCGAAAAAACAATATTTTAAAAAGTAGTTTTTTTATATGTATTATCACTAGCTTTGGTTCAAGCACGGTGCATTCTCCGCATGCAACGCTAGTCGTCAGCACTGTCCAAGTTACTTGTATGCTTATCACGCACATGTATGAGACACAATTAAATAGTGATATTTTTGACACTTTATTGACATGCGATGGAAGAATTGTAAATCTAAGCTCCTTATATTGAACGTACGTCAAAAACGTGATTTATGGTCTTAAAAACATGGTGATCTTAATTTTTGTAAGGATTGTTTTGATCATAGTAATAAAACATTGATCTTTTGCTAATAGAACATTCATAATTAAAAACTTTTTTGAAACTAATTTTTAACCTATTAAATAGTCAAATTTATTCCTCACAGCTTTTTCTTTTCCTCAATACCTTTCTTGGCTGTAATTGCATAATAATTTGATTAATTTAACAATATTTCAGTATTAACAACCTTCTGGAGTTGAATGATATTCATTATTAAATAATTTGCAGTCAAAAAGTAGTTAGAAACTGCTGAAGACCATGTGGAGGACAAAAAGTAATTTAGTTTTGACCGTTTTGAACATATAACATTAATTTATTTCACTTCAGTGACAAAGAATGTTAGGTGTAATTTGTACTTAAAACAGTACATAAATTCAAATTAAAGATGTCATTGAAAGGGGTATAATGATGTATACTATATAAAATATAAGTCCATCCAAAAAGCAGCAGTTATTTCTTAAACTATTACATCTTGTCCAATGTTGGATGAGGATGAGACAAATCTGAAAATAATTGTTCTAACACACAATTTTATTACAAGTGTTTCTGAAATCAGGGATATTACATATATAATAAGAGATAAATAGTTTCTCTCTCTGTTGTGACAAGGGATATTTGTAATTATGTTAATAATAAAATAAATAATACTTGCAAATTATTATAGGCTAATTAAAGAGATGTATAACATTGTTTTTTATTTAATTAGTTAATTGGCTTTGTTTCTGACAAATACAACAAAATCTAAACATGCTTGCCCCATGCAACAAAATTTGAAACGACATCCATACTAACAATTCTTCTACTCAAAATATACTTAATCACCACTTACAAAAGAGTACAATATATTTTAACTAAACCAAATTTTTATTCTGATGGCTATGTAATTATTAGGTAATAGACCAGAATTTACTTCCCATGGAAATAAACTGTAACCTAGTTCCATTAGTCTTCATAACAAAAAATATATCTTTATGTACTTCAGAAGTGTACATTTTTGGGAACCTCTTAGATGAGGGTTTTGGAGGGTTGATGTCCTGAAATGTATTTCTAAAATTCCTTGATTGACTATGCTTTACCTACATTATTAAAAATATTAAAGAACATCAATTTAATCCAACTGGTTAAAAATATTAAAGAACATCAGGATGAGTGAGAAGTGGAATTTTTTTCTTCCTACAAGTAGAAATTTTCCTATTTTCCTCCAGTTTTACAGAAAAAATAAAACAAAACTGAGCCTTGTACTGAGATGATTAGGCAAAGGATAGTCAAAAGAGAGGAAAGAAAAGGTCCAATTTTTTAATTTAATCACTCAGGTCTTCATGAGAAAAATCTCCTTATAATTAGTTGAGTATCACATGTAGCAAAACAGATTTCAAAATGCCTTGAATATTTAAAGAATTCTATTTATTTCAGTGAAAATTCTTTTCTGACTTTGGCCTTTTGAATACTCTTGTTCATGTTCAAAAGGACACCTCAATTTCCTGATACCTAACTTCCTGGATATGGAAAGTTGGCTCCTTTCTTAATCACCTCTCGTTAGTGATAAAACTTTTGATCTTATTGCTCCGTCTTAGCATAATAAATATGCAAACCCGCTTTCTTAGATTCCTCAAAGAGATCTTTAGTGTTGACTCTATATGCTTATGTTGGTGAGCCCGCCGACATATATTATCTCTATATTCCAGATGCATTCTTCATTTCCACTGGACGTTCTTGTCATGCACTGAGTGTGTTAGCATATGATCTAGTACTAATAGGAATATCAGGATAAAAAATTCAAATATTGTGAGGAATTGTACATAGGATAAATAAATTAAATATCAGTGAAATAAAATATTTTACAAAAATTTAAATCTTGATGGTTGAATATCACAGTACAACTATTAAATTCAAATTGGTGAACAATATAATCAAGAAATTGACATATACCTATGTGAAGACTTTTTCAGTTACAGTGAAAATAAAGGAAGTGTTCTTAAAACATGACATAAGTCAAATTTTTGTACAAGAAAAAAATAATTTATTAACATAAAATACAGGGCAATTCAAAAGTTTTTAGAATTTCAAAACACTTTAACTCTATATTGGAGAATGTAATGGAAAGAAGTTCTTTTGTTTCATTTCTGATAGAGCTATCATTCACAGACAGAAGGAAAAATGTGTTCTTTTCTATAGTTATTGATATATAAAGACCCCTCAAATAAACGTGTTCTGTGTTCCTCACTTTAACCAGTGCTAATCAGTGAGGCTGTGTGCTGCACCAAGTTCCACATACATTGATAGGTCAACTGTCACAATAGCAGAAGTGGGGGGACAGAAAACCACACAAAATTTTCCACAAAAGACATTGCTAAAACATTCTTAACGTTAATGTTATGCACCAAAGAAACATACATGACCAGAATCTAAAGAAAACTTATTGTTTCAGCACCATCCACAACATTTAAGAGCCAACACTAAAAAACTTGAGTACATTGTGTTTTAGTCTCAATTTGTAAAATTTTAACTCATTGAAATCATTCAAAGGCACTTGAATAACACTCTAAAAGACTCAACACAAGAATTTCTATAGAATATGACTTCAGCAAAACAAAAATTGAATTATAAATGCTAAGCCCTGCAGAGTGTGATCTTTCTTTAAGTCACCACAATATTTCACGGTAAGAAAGTAAGAACACACTCTTTTCCCATTGTTACAATTGTTTTATTTCAACTGATAAGCTTTACTTTCGTGATATCAAAAAATAAATTAAAAACACTAAGATTTGCATATTATTTGCAATATTTGTAACTGCTCTTTTATTGCTTTATTTATTTTATTTATTGTTTCAGAATAATTCACTCGTATCAAACTTATCAATATAAAATTAATATATGAAAAATAAAATCAATAAAGCGTGTTATGTTTCAATAATCAGTAATATTTCAGAATTAATACAAGTAGTTCTCAGATAAATAAGATAAAATCTATCCAAAGAATCCACCATTACATTATTAGCATATTGAACACTTAAATGTAATGAAGAATGAAAACAAAAAAGAATTCATAAAATAATTAGTATTTTATTAACTAAATAGTAGTTAAGAAAGTATCATAAAAAAATTGGAGCAGTGTAAGAAATAACATTAAAAAACTTAGCTGAATACTCGGGAATAGGTCCTACTCAAGAACTGGAACTCTTTTCAGATGCGAGTTTCATGAAATACGAACTTTATTATTACAGAAATAAAGTTATAAATGGACATAAAGACAATAACTATAAAACATGGATGTGTGAAACAGAAATGGTGAAAATAAAAAAGAAAACTTGATTCTGAACTTCATTTCATTTAGACAAATCATATAATGCTTTATACTTTTAATATTCAAGATTATGTAAAGAATGTGCGAGCACATTATGGTGATATGAAAAACTTGACACTGCTTATATTAATTACTAGGAAAACAAAAATTTGACTTGATGACTTGGTATAATCTACGATCCTTTCTAATGCATGTATTTCTCTGAACAATAAAATTCGATCTGTGCAGATCAAAATAAGCAATCATCTAATTTTAAGATTTCCAATCAAGTTCTGACTGAGTTAGCCAACAATATAAGTTTCTTTTAAATTATTTATTATAGAAGTTGTGGTAAATTTCACTCTATCTGTTTTCTACAGTATTTTTTACATCCTTTTTGAAATTTAAACAAAATATTATTAAGTCCTTAGAAGTAAAATGAAAGATTTTTCTCTGAAACAACATATTTTACAATTTAATGATGCACATCATCTTACATACACGTTATGTACATGTGTTTAGCATTCACACATCACATTCACACATAACAAAGTATTCTCAAGAATAATCATCTAAATCATCATCTCCTTCCAGATCCAGTTCATCTAACTCTTGAAACAGTGATTCGTCAACTTTGACAGCATCTCCACCTGAATAAACATCACAAAACAAGGTAAGCTTTTCTGGCCAAGAGCACCGTAGTACGAGAGTAAATAACCAAACAAGGTACAATTTATTAAAACGTGTTTTACAAAACAACAAATAGCATGATTCAATACAAAAATTATTTCAACTAGATTATTCATCGTTTCTAATTTTCGTAATGACACCTTTTACCCAAGAGAAAATCTTCAAAATTATATATTAATTTGTACATACCCATAACTAAAATAAATTAAGCTTTCTTGTTGAAAATTCATTATGTAAATTGTTTAATGACCAAAAACTAACTCAAAATGTAACCAAAAATCTATACTAACTTTAGTTACACAAAAATTAATTACAAAGAAAGGAAACAACTTGGCTTTAACTTTGTAATATACTGATAAGAACTCATAAACAGTAAATACTGTAATATTTTTATATCATATCATGCTAGTAACCTGGAGTGAGTGAAACAATGGATTAGACAATTACACAATAATATTGCTTGTATTTAGTTTTGTTAAGATATTCAGGCTATCAAACAAATCTTTTTAGTTTTTTGTGAATGATATTTACATCTCCTTTGAATGAACAGCCCCCAAAATGATTTTGTATCCCCAGATACAGCAATATAAAAAATTGACATAGATACCGAGTCGTCTAGTTTTAACAACTTTATTCTCCAACACACACTAAAAAAATCTCCTTTGGTGTCTTTTGTCAAGAAATCACATTACATTAATGTTATAGTCAATAAAAGGAATAGGAAATAACACTGATTTCCAACGTATTTCACCAAGTTCTCAACACTGTCACCGAGTTTCTAGTACACTCATCACTTTAACCGAACAAGCAAAGGCACAGAATACGAATGGGGTTCCCTACAGTAGTTCACAGAGACTATGAGTTCCTCAGCAAAATACACTATGCTGCTTTTACATTACGTTGTACGACTACACTATGCTATATTTTACATTACGTTGTACTATTTATTACTCTGTAACCCAGTAAGAGATGAATGGAAATAATGCATACAGGAAACCATACATATATTAAATATTATTCAAATATAGATCGCATTTTTCTCATTCATAGTGAAGATGTTAACAGTTATGGAAGAGACAAAAAACTAAGGGGAAAAAAATCTTACCATCTTCAAGAAACTTCAGGTCTGATTCATTAAGAGTTTTATCAGTAAGAAATAATTCTCTTCCAGTTAATTTCTTAGCAATATTGTCTTCTTTCTCAAGTTTCTTATTATGGCCAAATTCTTCATCAAATTTTGCCTTCCATGCCAAGAAAGATTCAACAGTAACTCTTGTTCCTTCAAATCTTTTCTGTAAAAATATATTGCTATTTATTTTAAGTGCCACAACGCAGCTATCTTCATAAATTGTTCCATCTCTGATTTGTAAAATATGATAAATCTTAGGAACATGCTCTAAAAAATTGATTCACATTTTGTATAATTTGTAGCAATCTAAATCTTGAAGTAAACTAATTGTCACTCATGCAAATATGGTATTTTAATTTCATTTTACATATAGCTTTATCAACATTGCAAGCGATAATGATTTTTTATGCGTGGTTATAATCCTCATGATTTGTACATAGATAAGTTTTTATTTATCAACTTAAAATATTTATTGGGTTGTAGAGTTAGGTAGCATTTTAACTTTTTAGTGTACTAAAGCAGTATAAGTAAGTAGCTAACTTCGTCATACACAAAATGACCAAAAAAAAACAAACAAACAAACGGTACAATAAATTCACATGAATAGTTCAACATCCCCACTCTTGTTTACTGATTTTGAAAAGTGAAAATTGTGGTTGAATTTATGGAGAAGTGACTGCTGAAATGATTAGCCAGCTACTTTGAGTGGTTCTAAAACTTTTCAACTGCAAAATCTCGGGCTCTCGCACAGAGATGAATAGGTTCAGTCTTCTCATGACGTATTCTTAATTTTGTCTATTTCCTCAGTAATTCCTCAAAGTTAACTCTAAGAACTGTAAAAACAAGGCACTTTAAGTCTGCTTCCCACTTGATTGTGAAATGGACTTATGTAGTATTTATTCTAACGGCAATTCCATGATATCATGGCTCCATTCAAAATTTTTGTTTTAATTTCACAAATGGTAGCATGTTTTATAGTTAATTTAAAAGTAAGCACTTTCAGGATTAATTAAATTATATGATTAAAAACAAGAAATTTAAATTCAGTTTTCCATACAATAATAATACCCTGGCACACCAAAAACTGCCAAGTATGTGTTACAGCAATTAACACCGTTGCCTGCAATATGACATCTTATATTTACAGTCACTGTATATTACATCATTTATATTTACTTTAACAACATTTTTTTTACAATTCTATGGTTAGATAATAAATACATATTTTAATTCTTCAAGTTAAGATATTTGTTAAATTAAACATTTGAAATTTAATGGAGATTCCACATTCTTCACACTGCTGCCATATACAAAAACTTCATCAATTTACTAACAAATTTGAAGACAAGAAAAGTTAATCCAGACATATTTCCAATTCATTATTTGCACTAAAGAAATAAACATACCCTTTCAGCTTCTTCTTGTTCTATTTCTTTTTTCTTAGCATTTTCCTCTCTCTCTTTACGAGTTTCATCCCATTTATTATTCAACCATTCTTGCCCAGATGACACCAAAGTAAATACCATGACTATCCCCAAATTTTCATTTGCCTGTAATAACAACATATGTACAACACCTTTCACAAAAGTTATGAAAATAAAATACAATTATAGATATAATTTGCTATGAGAAGGAAGATTTGAGATGGAATGAAATCTGATGACTATAGAAATTTTACAACTGAGAAATAAGAAAATCCCTCTCTCTGGCTTTAATATCTCACACAAACACACAAAACTTTGTATCAATAAATTCAGAAAACTATGAGCTGAAACTTTTATACAAATATCTTATACATACAAATAAAAAAGTAATTCACAAAAATCAAGAGTCATATAAACAAAAAACAGATTTTCTATAATTGCAGGAAAACTATATATATTATATTGCAAAAATGAAAGATAATTAATATAGAACAATGATAAATAAAACAAAATATATTTGAACTTATCCGATCATTAGAAAATGTTACTGATTTGACTAGTGGCAAATTTAACACATTCTTGTGCACAAGACATACGCTGTCACCCCCAACCCTCCCCCCAAAAAATTACATTAATGTTATAGTCAATAAAAGGAATAGGAAATAACACTGATTTCCAACGTATTTCACCAAGTTCTCAACACTGTCACCGAGTTTCTAGTACACTCATCACTTTAACCGAACAAGCAAAGGCACAGAATACGAATGGGGTTCCCTACAGTAGGAACAAAAATAGTTAGCAACTGATTAATATAATAACTACTTAACACATTATACTTTCAAGAATTTAAAATAGTACAATTATTAAATAAATGGAGACTTATCAATTTATTATTTCAAAATCATTGCTAATTAATCCAAACAATTAAAATCATTCTACAATTAGTAATAATAAACGAAGAAACAGAAAAAGACTCATTCATTGCATATGAGGGATTACTGGGCAAAACGAGAAGAAAATGTGTTGATTCCATGTAGTCCTAAGCAACCTATTCACAAAGAAGAATATAAATTGAATAAATGACACAGTAGGTCAATACACAAATTCATCTTTACCCAAAGGAAAACTAGAAAAACTTCAGCCAGGATGAGGCAACAAAGAAAATTTACACAACTATGTCAAAGCTGAATGTATACAGAAAAGAACACATCAAAGTCACTCACAGATTCAAAAACTGACAGACAAACGTGAACTATTTCTTTGAATCAGTGAATGACTTTATTGCTTTTTAATCTCTAAACTATTTATTCACCAGAATACAGTTGCTTGTAACTGTAGATTCAAAGATATTTAATTTAATGATTTCTTTTACATCTTCGGGAAGAAAATTATACAAAATGAATCCTCAATGATACGACCCTTTCTGACCTAGAATAATTGACATGACAAGTTGATGAATATGAATAATATTACAAGTTTTGAGTTTATGTACAAGAAGTTTCTTTTGAAGCACTTTAGTCTAAACAATGTTTGGACCAAATCTACCTTACGGTCCAACGCCGTAGAAAAATAACCTTATTCTTCGTATATCCTTCCGCAAGTGCTTCTACCTCCACCATCGCCTCCATCTTCACACATACAACATATTTTCTTAAAACTAAATCGCCGGGTCTAACAAACCTAACATCATTATTCATGGCTAACCTAACATCATTGTTCATTATAATTGTTCATATTATAATTAACATACCCCTAACATACTAACATAAACGGTGGCGAAGAGAAGAAAATAGTGCGGAACAATATTTCTTTATAACTACCGTAAATATGAAGAGCGAAGAATACGGCTTATATTTTCGGAACCGTAATAATATTTGTAGTATTATGACATTAATCATTTTTTCGAACCCTCTTTGGACCATATGCTATACTTTGGCCAAATATTTTCATACACATAGATGAACGGAAGAGTTAGAATATTGAAGACCACTATTTCACATAGTTTTATATGAGTTTCAGGGGCAAGATATAGATATCTGAAATATTTTGCTTTTATATTCTGTAAATTAAGATTGTACAAAGTGGTCCTACATGATATACATTACTGTACATGGGAATACACATTTGCAAAATATGCGTTGGAGGAGTCATCTGGACTAACAATATTGACATTCAAGTTTAAAATATGCCCCTCACAGAAGATGGATATTTTAAAATACAAACCACATCTATTATATGTTCCTTCAACAAATTAGCATCATGTTCATCCAGGTTTTCCTCTTCAATCACTTCAACTTCTGGGACCTCATCAGGATAATTAGGAGTGTAAGTAAATTTAAGTTTACAAGCATGTCCATTTCCTGAATCAGGTTCATAATCTTCAGACTTAATTGGTATGACAAATCGATGAGGCTCTGTCCCTAAAACTGTGATTAATATTGCTGTTAAATTATCATTGTTTCTCTATCTTATCTTCTGCTATGTTGTACGTAACCTTTACCTTCAAATTCACCACAGTAAATGGAATCCAACGCCTCCACTTCATTATTCTGTTCTTCCAAATAATCCATACTTATAAATAAATTATTAGAAGAATATTACAACTGAGCGATGTCACAAACAAGCTAAGAAGGTTGTTACATACATTAAAAGCTTAATCACATGCTTTTTAAGAGGGAATAAACACGTTCTTCTGAAGATGTTCTAATGTCTTCATGCATAAAGAAATTGTCCCTCAGTTTGAGGTACCTGTCACACCGGACTGGGATACAGAACTTAATATTGGTCTGCATTAACCAAATTTTTCGCACATCTACTTGAGGAAAGCGAAGTTCCTACAAGCAACGTGACACTCACGATAAACTAAGCTTATGAATCGATATGACAGTATCGATCACTGTGATGAAGGTCGTATTCATCATGTTATCGATACATCGGTCCTTATTTAGCATCGATTTCTGAATTCAACCTATATCAAAGAGAATTGAATACCATACACACAGTAGCCATAAAACACTATTTATTTAAAAGAATCAATTCTGAAACATTAATACGCGAGGATTAGTTGGAAATATTTCAACTACTTCTTGTACTAAATGTTCCATATGGAAAATTGGGTATCTACCCTAACTCTTACGGTGGGACAACTGCTCCATCTTGTCACAGTACACAGATTATAGACACCTTCTATAACCTGTCGCCCTATCCTGCATACGCCCTTGCTATAAGACGCGCAACGTAACTCCCGGTAGCTACTAACCAGGTTGCAAACAATGGCTGGATCTGCAAATGGGGTGGAATAGTTGTACTTTAACGGCTTCGCCACCCCTCAGACGTACATGGTCCTTCGTGGTACTTCAGTTTGATCGATGTTTTCAGAATAACGTTCATTTTTCTCTTCTCTCACCCCCGCGTTCTCATTTTCGGCACGGCAGCCAGAGCGGGAGTTATGTTGCGCAGGATAGTGTGGATGTGGATGTGGATGTGGATGCGTTTAAATATCAAGATCAGTGAGTGAGTATATATCTTGATATTTAAACGCTCCCTTGGTTGTACGGGTTTTCGTACGGTTTTGGGTCTGCGCTCTCCAACGATTTTCGGTCTGCGCACTTTTTGGAGTCCCAGTCCGAACCTGTGCATGGATGAGCATTCTCAGACATTCTTTGCACTAGTTCTCTGGCATGTACTATGTGCGCCACGGAACACATCTTTAGCATGTACTTTGAGCATGTTCTTTGCGCTTTCGATAGAGCAGGCGAGCATTCTTATCATATGTTTTGCACCACCATGGGAGCTTATTAAACAAATCACAATAATGGGCACCACCGCATTTTTTAGCGTATTCCACAATGCGCCCAAACACTCAGTGCAATATACCAATACTCGGATCAGTGGACCGGAGGAGGTAAATAAAAGCACAAACGACGGTTGGACAATAGGAGTTTTTGCTATCCTTCTAACTGCTGTCGCCCAGTTCCACCCAAAACACACACACCACCCCATCTCTTCTCACAAAATAGGTTTAGTGTGTGAGAGTATATGTCCCATTCCCCCCTCTAACCCCTCCCACTATTCCACACCATCTTAATCCTCATCCAAACTTGTTAACCCTCCTCAAAAACCCCCGTCGTGGTCAGCATAGCCGTCCAAAAAATTGTGCAGCCCCACTCAAAGATAACACTTCCACGCAAAAATCGTCCGTTCTGATATTAGCTGATTCTAATGGCAGCCGAATGTCCTCCATTATGAGTGGAATTCTTCCCAGTCATTTCTGTGTTTCCGGTTTCTTCAAGCAAAACACTCGTTTGGCTGGAGTTATCAGAGAACTGGACATTCACACGAAAACATAATCATCAGAGCGGGACATCATAATAATTATTGGTGGACAGAATAGCAAACCTAGGAGGTGAATTCAACCCTAGAAAACATTCGGATAATTTGTAAATCTCACCCCCGAAACTCTTGTAAACTTTTATTCAAGGAATTAAATATCTTAACACTTCCCTGCATTTATATTTATGAAACGATGGTGTTTGTTAAGACCGAACTACTGAAGTGCCACCCTTGCTTTATACGAAACAGTCTCGTTCACGAACACAATACTCGCCATAGTAATAATATTCATCGCCCTAGAGTGTCAACCACTCTTTACCCAAAAATGACCTTATCATTCGGGAATTGTTCTATATAATTCCCTGCCCAAGAATATAAAATATATTATGAAATTGAATCACTTCAAACCCGCGGTTAAAAGCTACCTCCTGCACCAGTGCTTCTACAATGTAAAAGAATTTATTGATTTGAATAAAAGTTAATTCCGTCTTGTACTTTATCACGCCATTACTGTAGTACTTTTAAAATAACTTACAACAATTTCAAAACTATTTTCTTACACGTCTTATTATTCATATTAATTTAGTTTTAAGTGTACTCAACATTGACATGGTTGTGTACATTAATTCTTTGACCCCATCCTGGCCCGGGTTTTTCTTCGGTTTTCCTTCGGATAGAGGCGAATTTTTTATACAGGTTCTCTACGCTTTTGTCTAGAGACGCGTCTATTGAAACATTAAATCTTGAATTTAGTGTTATTTTCATTCTTATGGTTTATATACACTATCTTCAGAATAATCTATAGTTCGATAATAATTCGTACTTGTGAAATATTAGTTTATATAAATTACAAACTTTGATATTCTATTAGTGTTATGACACGTAGCTTACTTTTTATCTTATCTAGGAGTTCGATGATTTTTTCAATCCAACTCTGCCTTAGGGCTCTTGAACGGAATTTATGGGACTGTCCCTTGCTTGCTTCCTGAGAGTAAATTAGTTTATTATCCTCCACGTGGTCATACGCAGTTTGTACTGCTTTTTTAAAATAAATTTATTTATTTATTTAGAAACAAAACGGCTCCCGTCAATTGTAACAGGATTAAATTAATTTAAGGAATTTTGAATGTTCGCGGCTAGCTTAGGTGTACCAATTCTAACTTGTTAATAATCTCCATACATTGTGGTATCAACTCTATGAAGGTAACGAGGACGCATAATAGAAAATGATTTGTCACTTACCTTGCCTTCTAAACGGAGTGATAATTAATGCTCCTAATGGACCTCTAATTAACAAATATAATTATTTAATATGATGATATATTACTGTCAATGTCGTGGAAGTCGGCCATTTTATATCGTGTCACACACATTAATTCTTCGATAAGAAAACACACACTTGTTCATGAAAATTCGGATAATTACTCTTTTAACAACATTCATTAACATTTCCAAAACTATTTACTGCTCGATAACACTTTTCCCAAAATAAGACATAGCATGCAATTTACACAAAATACATGAATATTATTTTCAAACTATCAATGGTTTACAAACTCAATCATCTTCTACATTTATGAATGTGATTTACATGCTTAATAACACACACATTATCTAGCTGAAGGCCAGTCAGAATACACTTGTGATTCATAGATTAGTAATTGCACTGTCTTTTATTACTGATGAATTATGGAGCTTGTGTCAGATCCAAAAGTTTATCTCATATGACATCATATCATCAAATTGGCACAAGAAAAGATACACTTTCTGTTGAAAGCCGTTATTGGTGTATTACATAGTTCCTTCCTCTGTGCTGGGAACTGCCGTGAAATGTTATTGGAACTCTAGAAGTTGCGAAGGCAACCATCAGTCAATATGCTTTACCATAACGCCGTGGAATCGATCAGGATTCAAAGCTGCCGTCATCCAATACCAACCTCCATTCATTGCCGATATTATCGATCGCGTGTTGATTTTAATCTCCGCGTACCGATCACGGTCCCAAAATTCGATAAATCGATCGTTTCCGATATTAACTTTTATTGTTCACGGTCCGCACTGATTACAATATTATTCACTACAACTAATGATCGAACGATACAATCAGTCACAGATCATTTATGCAACTAATGACGACGCGTTGAACAGTCATTGTTATAACGGGAGACTATCGAAACTGACAACGTCGAACATCTAAGTCATCAATGTTCGAAAGCAATCGTTCGAATTTTAATCGTTAATGATCTGTCATAGAATCCTCCCGATGTTACACGAAGCTCTCTCTAAAATATAATCTTGCCCCACCTCTCTACGACGTGTGGCGACAAGGTTCGTCCCTTCGACATACGTCACAAGTCCAATAATAATCCACGATAATTCTTTACTAGGTCTCACGTGACATCCTCCATTGGTGGATAGCCTCGTAGTTGCTCATTATTCTGACCAATCATCGTCCAACCTCTGCTCATGTGATGCCTGGCCCATCCAGCTATAGAGCTTTGCACTTTTCAGCATGGCCACTATCGATTGGTATTCTCCACTTCCGGTTAAGACGAAGCCATTTGTTTAGCATTGGTGAATGGTAACCATACTATTTCCTCTGAAAATACCTGTTCAATATGGTGGTTATTGCCTCCCGACTAATTCCACAAAAAATAGAGACCTTTCTTTTCATGGATATCCAAATACTGAGGTCTACGGAAATCTGGCGTCTAAAACTTCCCCTCCAAGGGAAAGCTGTCTTACGAAAACCTGCGAATAGCACTTCGTCAAGCAAATAGCGTAATTTTTGACCGTGTCTTCTATCTTGACAGATACTGTGCCATACTATTACCTTTAATTCATGTAACTTTTGATATTACATTTCTTTGCCAATTTTTAAAATATTAGTATGTAAATAATCACAATGATTTTTACTGAACCATTGGTTTCCATGTTTTTCACAATCCTATTTATGAAGTTGTTTATTTTTCTCACAAAGAATACAACTTCCCATACCATTGACAATGAAATCCTTTTAAATTAATCATTATGAAGGCCAAATAAATATTCTGTGTAAATGATTACATTTTCAAATTGTTAAAATCACTTAGCTTTCTTCTTTACACAATAAAGTCAGGGAGAAACTTCAAGAAACCATATATTCAGAAAATACTTTGATAACAGAATAGAAGCCATGAAAATTTGTATTAATAATCATAGGACAAAACTCACGAGTACACTCTACATCAGTGTTTTCAGTGCACAATTGAAATAAATCATGGAAATATGTAAGAAGAATTTAATGACTTTGTATTTATATTCTCAGACTATATAATATATATTATATTTATGTTATAAGACGAACATTTGCACACATATTCAACGAACAGAATATATACCCGCCCCATCCTGCCCCGGGTTTTTCTCCGTTTTCCTTCGGGTAGAGGCGGATTTCTTATACAGGTTCTCTAGGTTTTGTCTAGGGGCGTGTTTATTGTAACAATAAATCGTGAATTTAGTGTTTTTTCAACTCGTATGATTTTTAAACACTATACTCAGAATAATCTATAGTTCGATAATAACTTGTACATGTAAATTTACAAACATATTTGCATTAAATTACAAACATATTGACATTATATATGTATTATAACTCGCAGCTAACTTTTCTTATCTAGGAACTTATGCAAAAAAATCCTCTGCCTTAGGGCCCTTGATCGGAATTGATGGGATGGTCCCTTGCTTGCTTCCGGTGAGTAAATTAGTTTATTGTCCTCCACGTGGTCATACGCAGTTTGTACTGTTTTTTGACAATAAATATATTTATTATTCACATAACACAACAAACACAAACATACGGTTCTGTCCGTTAACAATAACACCATAATCTGGTAGTTCATGTGTTAGCCTGCTGAAGTAGCGGGTTAACAACCATTTCTAATACAAGTCCACTGCTTTAAGAAGAGATTTCTCAAATGACTCATTTCTTTTGATTAAGTGAATATGCAACACATTCAGTATAATATTTAGGCCTGAATCTGGGCATAATATTGGCTAACTTATAATTAACCTGTTTTGTCTCAAAACTGTGCCTGGGCTGGATTTGCTAGTGGGTACTGAAAAGATTCTTCAATTTTTAAAACACCACTTTATTAATTGATGAGGTCATCTGGTGTTGCATCCAAATAGGTCCCTTCATTAAAAATCATTAGGTCGGATGGTTAAACTTTGATTGTACCACTGACTGATAGTCTTTTTTAGTTATAAAACTGTTATAAAATTGTATCTTTACATATGGTTGGAGTTGCACATTGGTATTTATTTTGTGTTTCCATATTTATGCATTTCAAACATTTAATTAAACTCAAAATTCTTCCATTTTTCTTAACTCCCTTTTGCTCCTCACGATGAGTACCATCGCACCATACAGTCAAATCCCTGGATATGGATTAACCTCATACTTTTATATACTTAAAAATTATTATTTTGAAACGTATTAGAGGATACAAATGGGACCACTGTCATTGCACCCAAATCATTCTGCTTTTCCCAGCGCCTGTTTGAAATTGTAACAAAGAATTACGTGAATAGTTCGATAACAGTGAAGATGACAAAAAGGCCTTTCAGATAAAATTAAACCTGACCGCATACGCCAGAGGTATAGTGAAGGCGTCTTCAAAATGCCTTAATTTTAAGGTTAAAACAAAGACTTATGAGTTATAACATTGAACGCAATTTGGAAAAAAAGTAACTTTTACTCCGTTCTTCCTTGTTCCTCTTCAACAAGTTCGTGGTTCCAAGAGCTGAGAGATGCTCTTTTAATTGATTAATGGGCAATTTTCTTAGTTGGTGATATTTGTTTATGGTGTGTACCATCTTAATCGAGAAACAGAAGTGAACAAAAACAAACGATGCTACTTCAGCGTTTGGAGTGGCCATTACACAAACTATTAAGACGCAAAGCTCTCTCGGTTTTGTCTCGTGACCGTGCCTGTTTAATATCGTCTGTATTGGTCAAAGCGTAAACAAAAGACCTCGAACAGGCAATGTACTCCCCTTCCCTTCCGTGACTGCATAGACTCTTGGATACACTCTCATTTGTTTTCCATTGTATGCAGTACTGACGCGAGTCAAGATGAACTCCAAACGGTGTCAAAAACATTTTGTCTTGTCTTTCAAAACTCAATAACCAACCACCCGAGTTTCATTATTATTTCCGTAAAGATAAATGATTTCTTAGAATAGAGGTAATGCAGTTAAAGTAATGGAAAATGGAAGGCAGGTACTAAAACCGAACAACCGGAACAAAATCGTGTGGAACATTGTAAAAAATCACAAGTCACCTTCAGGAAAACGCAAAATAAAAACCCTACTACAGGATGAAAAATCGTATCAAATGCCAAAGAAATAGCAGATTTGTTTAATTCTTATTTCTCAGGAATTGGTAAAGTATCGAAATCAGTAACTCAAAATCAATGTCCACCACATACATCCACCTACGTACCGCATTCTACGTTCACTTCCGAAACAAACTTCATAATACCCATTAAAAAGGGATCCTTTTCCGTTTTTCAACCATCGTTGATAATATAAAAATATATGATGAGGTTCATGAGATAAGAACCCAAGAAATTCTTTAGCGAGAAGGACACGTTTCGTAAAACCATGCACAAAAGACCACAGGTACGAAGGCTAAAATCATCACTTGGTTGTACTTACACATCTCTTCGCTATGGAAACTTCCGTAAACTTAATTTTGTTGATTAAAAAAATAGAGTAGATTAAAAAGTTAAGATTTCTTGGAAAATTCACGCAATATTTTATAAGTAGGAATTTTAATTTTGTGTTACGCTTCAAAGGATAAATGGATTATTTTAAAGATCTATTATTATTTTAAATCTCCTAGTAGTAAATACAAGGCATAAGATGAAATTATCGCCAAGTCGAGTAATATACGACACAGGGGCAGTGGCGCACCCACGGGGGGAGCTAAAGGGGCTAAACCCCCCTTCAAGTATCTATTTAAGAATTATTCTGTAAAACGAAAAAAATTGACTCACCAAATGGAACTACATAAAGCAATAAATCAAAATTTATTTATAGACATATATAAAGATTATGCAAATTCTCCGACTTCGAGTAAACTATTGACCTCAGAAATTTTTGACGAATCCAGGTTCCAGCCACGAATTCCTCACTCTACGAGGGTCTCTGTAAATTTCGCTACGTAAACAGAAAGATCAGCTTACAATCAGCTCCCATTCCGCAGACATCCTTCTCAACGGGGTCAACACTTCCTACACACGGACGTGTTTGCATAACTTTTACGCTTTTAGGTGACATCAAGAATATTTCTCATTCATCCAAATAAATTATAACATTTTCTGTACCGTCTGTTGGGGTTCCCCTCGGGAAGTTGCTCTCTCGCATGTATTTTCCGATTTTCTATTAGAAGAGGTTTTTCATGTGTTTATGTTTCCATGCTGCTCTACAGCTAGACAGTTTATCATTCTCGGATGATAATAATAATAATAATAATAACCCGTGGGGGTTGTCAGATCCTCTATCGGGCGCGGCCCCCTGCGAATGGGGGATGCTCGCTCATTTGAGAGGGTAGTGGGGAAATAAAATACCTGCCGTGAAATCTGACATCAGTTCTTATGGGTCAACCTCCCTGGGAGCTGTGAATAATTAGGTTCCTGACAATAAAGGAAGAGCCTCGGACGATCGTTGTCATGGTCAAGGGCAACGCGGGAATAGACAGCTTGACCAATGGACTTCTGATCCTGCTATGAATACGGACACGGAATTAATCCCTGCCTCTTGTGCTTTCTCTCTATCTGGGGCAACCACTAAAGCAGGGAAACCTCGGCAACGCCTCGCATGGACGGAAGAAATGAATACCAACGTGATGCGCGGTTATTTCAAAGCTACACAACTAGATACTATGACAATAGGTTACAGAGAGAAATTTCTTGAGCTGTTCTTACAAATATATCCAGAGCTAAGCGGTCTGGTCAGTGCACAGCGGCTAGCGGACCAGAGGAGAGTAATTTATGTTAACAAAAGGATGACAGGATTGCAAATTGGCAAAATTAAAGATGAAGTAGCCAGTGAGCTGGCTGGTTGTGGGGCGCAAATAAGAGTAACTGAAGTAAATGTATCCTCATCCCCTTCAGGGAGCACAATTAACAGTCAGCCGATGGACGGTGAACCCGATAAAAACTTTCAAGTGCCCAAGGAGGTCTTACAGGCACCCAGAACAAGAGGCAAAAGGAAATAAACAGGACCCTATGATAGCGCATCTAAGGGATGCATTAGAGATAGCTGAATACGGGCATATGGAGCCCGCATCCAGACCTTATGTACCAAAGCAGAGTAACTACAAGAAGTTAGCTAAGACCACTGGAATAATGAATAAGAAGTTTCTCCCTGTCTGTATCAATCAGGCTAATGATTTTACTGACCTTCACAGCTCAATATACTGCTCTGCAGTGACAATTGTCCGACATATGGGTGGAAAAATAGCTGATGAATCGCAGAGAAATTGGAGACCTAGAACCTCGGCCGCTTGGGAACTCCGCGTAGAGAGGGTGATTGCTTCGTTAAGAGCTGATATAGGAAGGCTGCATCAGTATCTTGCTGGTAGAAGATCTGGAGGGCTTGGACGACATTTGGACCGGATAAAAAGGAAATAACAAATCACACAAAGATCCCGAGAACAAATCATACGAGGAAATTCTTGACACTCTGAATCAAAACCTTTCTGCCAAGTCAAGGCGGCTTAGGAGATATCGGTAGTCATATCACATGAGAACGCAAAATAACTTATTTCGCACGAGCCAGAAAAATTACTACAGGGGTCTTAGAACAACCCGAAATGAGCAGCTCGCCAACCAATCCTCTCCCCCGGAAAAGGAGAGTATGGAGAAGTTTTGGGGAGGCATATGGTCGGACCCAGTGGAACACAATGGGGAAGCTTTGTGGATCAAGAAAGAGACTGCATGACTGCTACAGGTGCCTGAAATGTCGTCAGTGACAATTACTAAGGAAGTGATCACAGAAGCTGTAAAGAAAACGCTCAATTGGAAGCTACTGGCCCAGACTACATCCACAACTTTTGACTTAAGAAACTCACCTGTACCCACGAGAAAATGGCATTCTTCTTTAATATTGAGACTTCCGTACTATTATTATTGATAATTAACTAATTATAATTAATTAAGAAAAATCTCAAAAAATTTGGAATAATTTTTTTAAAAATGAATCACAGGGCTGAGAACGGAATACTCACTCCTATCGGAACCACACACAATAAAAACACAGCAATGTGGTGTTCAAAAGACATCAAACATACTTTATTGGATAACATTATATTAATCTTCACACATAAAGATTTGTGAATGACTAATTTTAACACAAGAATTCCTCGGGCATTACACAATAAAAACGTTTACTGCGCAACGGCTGTTCTTCCGTTTTCATAAGATTACTCACCCCAAATTCGGCCACTGGGCTGGTCGGTTCATTGACCTCTTAACACTTTTGTACGTAGCACATTAACACTTGCATAATCACATATCATTACACTTTTAGTGGGCCTTACACAAATTTGGGAACACGTTACACTTTTTACAGTTTTGATGATGTCTGACTTAGATGATGAACCAGTTTGTAATGTCACTCGAATGGCTGTTGAAGACACCTCTTCGATTCCTTTTCGTACCGCTTTGACCAGTCTCGTCTTCTTTACCGCTAACACCGTTATTTATTTCTCCATCGCGATTTTAGTCAGAGTCGTATTTTTATCCTTAAATCAGTTTGCCTTATTTTTACATTAAACGTTCTTTGCAATATTTAATTATAGCTTCGCGGTCCCTTGTCTAATCATCAATACTATGCCTTCGGGCTGAACATAAAGGGTACGCACGGTATGTGACTGTACAAGAACGTTGCCAATTTTTTACTCACAATTACTCGATACTGGTTACACGGCGGATGGCTTCACCCTGAATTTACTGCTTTCTTTACTCGCGAGAGTCACTCAATTAACTGGTCAGGGTTCTTAGCGTAACAAACTAGTTCCTAATGACGGTGGCTTCACCGTTTCTCACAGATGATCGTTCAGAATTTTGATCAAAAATATTGTCATTTGCACGTCACTGGCGATTAAATTTGGTGTTCCTTGCTACTCCACTTCATTAAATATTGTTTACCAGCAGATCGATTAATTTCATAAGTATTAGAATATAATAAAATTTTAATGCTTTATCACTCAGAAGTTGTTCAGTCGTAACGATTCGCACTTTTGTTTCTACTGTCATTAAAACTGCGTCTCGTTAAATAAATTGTTTGTAACAGCTTGAAAATGTTATTCAAAATAATTTCAACTAGAAAGCTGAAAAACTCATCATGTGCTCTACTCACACAATTACACGAAAATGGCTGTTCCATGCGCACCAAAATAAAAACTTATGCTGCGTGTGCTCACCACACGAAACAAACTTTCGCTGTCTTCGCGCACAAAAATAACTACTATCTAGATATCTGGATTAAACGTTCTGCGTCTGAATAACTGTATAAAACTTTCTGCCTATCTGGATCCCGAGTGCTTTCATGCCCCTCTTTTTATAAAAAAATATCGTCACGTGACGTTCTCCTTCTTATGATTTCTTCCCTCCAACTTACGTCTGTTGGTTTTCTCCCCCCCCCCTACAATTTCATTGGATATTTCCGAAAAAGAATTTAGTTGCTATTTCATTTAACCACTAGTTACACTTGGCTCCGCCCTTGGTGACTTTCGTTTGGTGGTTTCAGTTTTTCTTTCCGTACTTCAGTAGCTAGAAATGAAGATACATCGGCCATTTTGTTCCTTACAAAATACCCTTTGTGATCTTTTTTCTGCGCAGCTGAGTCTGCGGCGAGATCCTCAGATCCCTAGTTTTATGATTTTACGACGTTCTAGAGCTGGTCACCCAGTTGAAACATGTAGAAACGTGCGCGAACCATCGCCACCCGGAAGTTATATGGCTTTCTTTTGTAATTTGTTTCTCTTTCAACTAACCGCGAACCATCCTTCTCAAATTTTGCGTTTCCCAGCGCGTACGATGTCTCTAGGGACGTTTTGCGACGTTCGTTCTCAATGCTTTCTTAAAATGCGGTTTATTAGGGTTTGGGGTTCTTTTTCAGTGTACCCTGCGCCGTCTTACTGCTACCGCGAGCCTCTTGCCCATTCGCACTATTCAATTTGATATTGCTCTGGGAAATAATATTCCCTGTATCCGCCGCTTGTGCAGAGTGTCTTTTTGTTATTTGAATTTCTAAAGGTTCTTTTCCCTTAATTGTTGCTGCAAGTTGGAGCATGTTCTTTGCTTCTGCGTGGGATCTAAGCGGTGTTTCTTTGAGTTTCGTCAGAACCAGTGCAGTCTAGCGATTTGTGAAATATTAACATTTTCAAGCATTTTGCTAACTGGACATTCCTAAGAAGATTACGGATCGGGCCAGGCGCCGCCATAGAAGGAAAAGTGACCACCTTTTCATTCATTGTTTCTGGGACCATCCCCTTGCTTTTCCGGGAAGGAGCAATGCGCTCGAAGAATGTCGGCCGAAGGGTGTGAGCAGTGCTGGTCTTTCCTTTTGTTTTGTAATATTTCTGTAAGAGGGACTTGTTCGCCATGTGTACCTAGACGAGGCCGGAAAAATCCCTAAAGAAAGAATGTTATAAATGGAAAACTTCCACAGGATGCTGATATAATAGCCATCCCGAGAAGGACGCTGGCATATCGGTAAAGACGCAGTGTTCTCAGAAGCTGAGGGATGACCAAGATGATTTGAAATGCTCATTGCGGTAGCGAAGACGTGATCACGTGAACTACGCTTCCGTATATATTGGGAGGATTGAAGATCCTAGGAGTCTTTTCAGACTTTCAGAGAGACTCTGCGGAGTGTTAGGAAGTACCCGGGTACTGAGATGTGACCTGGTTAGTATTGGTCGTCATACCACTGAGAATTGCTGCGGTAATTCAATTACATTGCTATTAGGCGCGAATGACGTAACTTGAAACAGTTAGTTATTTTGGGATAGCAACTTGTAAATTTTGGAGATTCGGATAATCTGGGTAGATTTCCGAATTAATTGATAACACCAGTATTTATATCTGTGTGTAATTGTTGCTTTCAGATAGCAATGACTGTGTAATAACAAATTCATACTTGTATTTACGATTTGAGAGTTCATTCAAGTTTGTGAATACGCAGATTTCAATTTAACTTGTATTAAAGGAATATTTTATTGTTATTACACGTGTGTTTGATTGCTTGGGAAACCAAGCTGCTGGCAGAGAACTCTGCCATAAGGGTTGTGGCTTATGGTTGAATCCCGCTTCTACCCAAAAAATACCCACATCGCATCTGGGCTTGTGGTGTGGAGTAACAACAAGCTTCATCGATTACAAGAAGGCTTTTGATTCAGTGCCTCACTCCTGGCTAATGCAGGTCCTGGAAATCTACAAAATAGACCAGCATATCGTAAGACTCTTACGTTATCTCATGTCCTCGTGGAAAACAGTACTCCAAGTTAATTCTAGTGGAGCAAGCTTTCTTACAAAACCTATCGATGTAAGAAGAGGCATTTTCCAAAGGGACAGCCTAAGTCACCTGTGGTTTTGTATGGCTCTTCACCCATTATCAACGTTATTAGACTCAACAGGATATGGATTCAAGATCAAATTCGGTAACCTAGTGAAACATTTGCATAGTCACCTGATGTACATGGATGATATCAAGCTCTAAGCTTCAACAGGTCACCAATTGCAACAACTCCTCCCAACAACGAAAATCTTCTCCAATGTTATTAAAATGACTTTTGGGCTTGATAAATGTAGAACCCTAAAAGTTGAAAAAGGTAAAACGCTAGCATCTGTGTTTAAAATGGGGGGAAGTGCTTTTATGGAGGGGATGAATGAATCGGATACCCATAAATACCTAGGACTTCTGCAAGCAAAACGTATTTGTCATAAGGAAATCAAGGCGGAAATTACTACTGAGTGCTATAAAAGACTATCAGGAATACTGAAGTCAAAGCTGAATGGGAAGAATACTTTTCAAGCGATCAACATCTATGCTGTGCCAGCCCTTACATTTACATTTGGGACTGTTAAATGGATCACAACGCATCTTGACGCAATATCGGGCAAAACAAGGGTTATCTTAACTAAATATCGGGCACACCACCCCAAAGGCTGCCATTGAGAGAATATGCAACCCCAGAAGTGCCGGAGGACGTGGGCTTGTTGACATACGCAGGTTACATATGAGACAAATAGCTAACCTGAGAGATTATTTCTTCACAAAATCGACATCACTGCATTAAGCTGTTCGTCTGGCGGACGACGCGTATAGTCCTCTCAATTTGCGCAACAAAGATGATATTTGCATTTCGTCGCAGCAAGAACAGCTGAACCAGCTAGTGACCAGATGGTCAAGCAAGGCACTCAATGGCCAGTATCCTGCTGAACTCAACCACGACTTTGTCGACAAGGAAGCATCGAACAAGTGGCTGACAAATGCGGATATGTTTGTTGAAACTGAGGGTTTCATGCTAGCGATTCAAGACCAGGTCGTCGCAACTAACAACTACAGGAGGCCTATACTGAAGGAGCAAAATGTTGAAGATATCTGCAGGAAGTGCAAAGAACCCAGAGAGATGATTCAGCATATAACATCTGGCTGTAGGATGCTGGCACCAACGAGCTACCTCAACCGTCATGACCAAGTATCCAAAATTGTGCATCAAGCCATCGGCCAAAGGTACCAACTGCATGAGAACCAAACACCCTACTATAGGTACGAGCCTCCTGCGGTTATTGAAAACGCCACTCATCTATTATATTGGAACAGAAGCGTAATAACTGACAAACCAATACCCTGCAACAGGTCGGATATAATTCTGATTGACCGTTTCTCATCTACCACATATCTTATAGACGTGACCATCCTGAGCTCCCACAACCTGCAGACAACCTGGAACGACAAAATCAAGAAATGTGTAGCTCTTACGGAGGAAATAAAAACAATGTGGCGTCTAAGAGAAGTATATATAGTACCGATCGTCATCTCGGCAACTAGACTAATCCCTAAGAAGCTCAAAAACAGCCTGGAGAAGATAGGTCTATCACCTTTCCTGTACATCAAGCTGCAAAAATCCGTCATCCTTAGTACGTGTAGCCTGACCAGAGAATTTCTTTTGTTACATTAGTGTTTGAATTGACTTGTCTGTTGGGGTCGTCCACTCAAAGAAATCCAACAAATGTTGCTGTGAATTACAGAGAAAATAATAATAATAATAAATTTATTATCAAAAAAACAGTACAAACTGCGTATGACCACGTGGAGGACAATAAACTAATTTACTCTCCGGAAGCAAGCAAGGGACCATCCCATCAATTCCGATCAAGGGTCCTAAGGCAAAGATGGATTCAAAAATTTCAACAAATATTCCTAGATAAGATGATAAGTTAGCTACAACTTATAATACTAATAGAATGTCAATATGTTTGTAATTTAACGCAAAAAATTTACATGTGCAAATTATTATCGAACTATCGATTATTCTAAGTATAGTGTTTAAAATCCTAAGAATTGAAATAACACTAAATTCACGATGTATTGTTATAATAAACACGCCCCTAGATAAAGTCTAGAGAACCTGTACAAGAAATCCGCCTCTACCCGACGGAAAAACGGGGAATTTCCAGGTCAGATTATAACTATATACTTAATTCTATTATTCGTAGTTCTTGTACTTTAGTATGAAATATTATGGTATATACTCACGCGAAAAATCCGATCGAAATCCGTGATAAAAATCTATAAGGTTACATAATTAAAGAGTACCTAATATGCCCTATTCCTGAGTACTGTCTCTGAGAATATTTAAAACTATTGAAAAAAGCACTATTGGGGGAAGGGAAGAGATTTTTTTGGAAGTTTAGAATATTTAATAGTTAAGTAATAAATATACTTTTAAAAATATCATATATTAAAATAAAAATCAGAACAATGTCGCATCAAATTTTAAATTTTACGGACATTTCAAGAAAAATAATTTCAATTCATTTTCGAAACTGATGAATAAATCGTAAAAAGTCATGCGGTGCAGAAATCTGGACCGCTGAATAAGCAGACGCGAGCGTGGGATAGGGGTCGAGGGCTCATCTCATGTCTATCAAAAGATCGAGAGACTCATCGCTTTCGCGTGAACGATCTAGTGACAACTGACACCTGCCTCTCTATCTTGCAATGATAAGATTACTCAACAGACGGCCGATTTAGACAATAGTGTTGCTCTGAAGATTCATTGCTTTGCCTCCAGTGTATAAGTTAACTGTGCGTGATCAAGGTCGAAGCTTAATTTTGTATCTCATATTTTTTTCCTACGTATCCCCGTTCGGGAGCCTGTGTGATTTAGGATTGGTACTTTACCCGATTTGTGAGGAATTAATCAATTTTACTGTGTTGACAATAGTTTTTGCGTTTCTTGTGAGTCATCAACTCTTAGATACAAGAGGATAGAACTTTGCCAAAAACTATTTAACATTTAAAAATTAATGTAATAATCCAAATATCTTAAGTGGTGTGCAACGGTTGTATATCTTCTAAGCCATAGTCTGATAAAGCGTCAAGCGCAGGTCAAGCGTTACAGCGTGCTGTTTAAGGTAAGAAGAGATGTAAAAGAAAAACTGTTGTTTCTCGAATTGTTCGTTGGTATTGGCTTTTTTAATACAAATTTCTTTAACGAATATTTGCAGTCACGCACACCTATACTCGTTACAAATTATGGAACATTTTTCTTGGGTATTTTTACGGCCTACGTTTCTTAAAATCGAGTAATCAACCTGTTAATTGCCACATCTTCTTGCTTTATATATCTTAGAAGTTAAATAGTGGACGTGTGTCTAGAGTGCTTATCCAGTAAATAAGTTAGATGAAATGTAAGAAATCTCGAAAACTTAGTTTAGCGCATATGAATCTGAATATATATGGAATCTGAGTATGGTTCTTTGAAAATTTAAAAATTCGAAATCTATTCTTCTACTTCCTAATTTTTAGTTGCTGAAATATAAATTAAAACCTAAGTATGTGTTGTAATCTCATTTAAATTTATCCTTTATCAGGAAAATGGATATAGGTGATTAACATTATTTTTGCTTTCTCATATACGTGGTCTAGATACAGTACTGTAAGCAAGAAAAAAATCGCGAGATTTTGACGGAAATATTCGTTTTTAGTGTCACTGATACCGAAAGTTTGTTTTAACTTGACGTGCGTAATACCGTATAGCCCGTAAAATATCGGAAGGCGGCTGGCTACCTCCCACACTGACTCTTCTTTGTTCCCAAATGTCTTGACCCAGAGTTGCTCTCCCACACACACAACCTTTCGCTCAAACCAACATCCGTATCCTTCGCTGTCGGAATGATTTGCCTACTGGATATTTCTTAGTGCTAACTACTTTTTACCGTGCACGTAAAATACAAAAAAATAGTTTTACTTTGGATTCTGCGCAAAATTTCAAGAGAATACCAAACAATAGCCATTTTCAAGCAATCACTTTCCCTTTATTTTATACGCAGAAGATTAAACTGCTGTTGTCAACATCAATACAAGATGCATGAAATCGTTGCTTTTTTCTTTGTAAAATTAGTTTGCGTACTATATAGAAAAGAGTCTTAAAAGTGTATGAGAAAGCATGTGCATTGGTTCTACAACCGGTTTTAATTTGAAGTCAATAATTTGAAGTAAATAAGAGGGATAAAGTTGTAAAATTTTTCAAAATTTTTAGAATATGACTTGAGTGAGTCAAAGCGAAGGGGGGTATTGTTTTTTTTTGGGAGTGAGGGTGGGGGAGAGTCTCGCCAATGTATGGGAGGTGGTTTGCGTCATAGGTAAAGGGGCGCCTGTTTATATCCTATCGAACCTATGTTCACATTCCTCTAGCCCCTCCCATAAATAAATCCTGGGTGCGCCCCTGCACAGGGGGAATCAGTTGTGTGTTGGCAGTTCTCTCAAATTTGGTACATCTCAGATAGTATTTGGACTTCGTACTGGCCCGCAGAAATTTTTAGGGGATTCCTCCAGTCTGTTGGTTAAAGGTGGTTTCATGAAGTGTCACGCCTAGCGGTCGGATGTTGAACTTACACTCGCTTTCTTACGGACTACTCGAGCTGTACTCAAGTGCCACTAGTCTGTGCCAGTCTGTGCTCTGTCCAGGCTCTGTCTGTGCTGAGTCTGTGAGTGTCACGTGGTCATCTTCGCATCCTGTCGGCATCCGGTAGTCATCCGTGGAGAAACGAAGAGAGCGGAAAGTAGTCCGTGAACCCCACTTAAATCTTATATTTGACTATACTGTGGTGTATTGTGGTTGTGCTTAGTCGGAAACTGTTCAAGAAAGACTGTCGCTTGAGATTTTGTGTTCCCATGAATTATTGAGAGAAGTCAAAAAGTAAGTGCCGTCCACTCGGTGTTGCTGACGTTGAAAGTTAATTCATTTCACCAATTAAATAATAGCAATGGCATGAAAGGATATAACATTATTTAATATTAACTAGAATTATTAAAATCTATATTTATGAGAAAGTGAAAGAAATGTTAACTTTTTTTAATAAAACCAATAAGTTCTCTAACATTATAGAAACTGTGATACCGGAGAAATCCTGTAACTGCAGATTTTTTGAGATTGAGTTTAATAAATTTATTCTTCATAAGCAAACAAAGGACCATCACCTCAGTTCCAATAAAGGGCCCTGAGGCAGTGGCGGGTTTATCATTTCTATGTCCCAAGGAAAATCACGGCTTATGCTCCCTGAGATGAGAATAAAAATAAATAGTTGCTTGTTATAATATAAACACAATATCAGTGGACTTATTTAATAAATACAGAAAAGTCCAAGTACCTTCTATTATCATATCTTTAAATATTATTAATAATTCATAACTATTTAAATAATTTAAAAGGTCGGGGTTCGGCCCATTTAATTGTCATGAAATACACATAATATCTTACTCAAAGAAAACGCAACTTCGATAAAATTGGTTTAGTTATTTTAAACATGGAATACAATTAAATTATGCCCTAAGCTACTCATGCACATATTTTCTCAACATATTCCCGCAAAAATCACACATTATAAACCGTAACTCTTGGTTTTACTAATAGTGGTGGCTAATTATTAGCTCCAGCCTAAATTCAGTTTAAACATGATTATATTAAAGATATGAATCATCAGCAACACTATCGTCCTTGATAATTCTAGTTCATTAAACATTGAAATAGCGCCACTAGAGTCTTTGGCATCGTTGCACATGCATCAGTCAGTTCACTGCCACTTGGCGCTATAGGAGATGCACTGGGCGCAGCCAGTCATGCTAATTATCTTACAATTTGAATTGAAGCAGGACCACCAGTTGTTAAAACGACGTGGGCGTGGCGAGTTCCTTAGGGATGAATGACCCCGAATACTACCAGACCATTCACTTCTCCGCCATGCAGGTACAAATCACCTTCGCTGCTACCAGAACCAGTCGACCCTCGGCGTAGTGTTACGAATTCCCATTGATGTTTCCAGATCAATTCGATGACGAATTAATGGCGTTAATTAAAGTTCATAGCGATTTACTTTTCTCGAACTGTTAGTCACACGAACCGAAAACATATGTCGGAAATCGGGTGACACTTGAAATAAAATCGATAGACTAATGATCACAAATTATTTCGAAAGTGACAAGTTCATCGTATAATTCAGCTAATGATGAAGATGAAAAGTCTCAGAATAAATTCTGAATAATGCTCTAAGCAATGTCTTGAAAAACCTGTAACTCCTGAATCGTGAACCTCTCTGTCAGAATAAATTCTGAATGTAATCAAATCGTCACCGTTGCTCTAAATGATCTCAAATCATGTCTATTTAATGTTTCCATCTCTGATGTCCTCTGGCGCGACCCTGCTCTCATTAAATACTCCTATTCCCACTAAACCCCCAAAAACGTAGCGAGAAGGCTCCGCCCTTCTTGACGTCATGGCTTTCTTTGGCCAATAGTTTCCTTTTTATCACTCCACGAGCATTATTTTTGGTTGGCTAATATAGAATGACGTTTATTCGTTTTAGGCGAATAGCAATGCTTGATTTTCACTCTACTTAGTGTTTTTTCATTAGAACCCCTTTCTACGCCACTACGCAGTCTCGTGGCCAGTATCTTTTCGCAGGGTAATATTTAATACAAGACAATTGCACTTGTCCCTCTTTGTTCTTGTCAGTGACACTTTATTTCAATGCCACTGTCCCCTGTCGTTGACACTTCTCTTCCTCCTAAAAACCCTAGATCTTTTACGCAGATTTTTTTCTGTTACCTCGTTACTGCTGTCTATCGTCAATCATTTTCCATTGTGAACCCATGAGCTTCGTTGCTAGACAGCCAGACCCACTTGTTTACCACTGTCCTGTGTCAATCAACATTATTCCTAATGGACTCCTTCGTCCTCTCTGTTATTTTCTATAACCTCACCCGTGGATCCGGGCTCTATCTCGAAAATAACCCTAACCATCCCCCGAATTTCTATAGTAACTTTCCACTTGCGTTTTCAAAGTATATGTTAATAACTTATCTGGTTAATCATCTCTCACATCTATTCAATTTCATTTTCTCTAGCCTTCGCTCTACGCGAACTAACAGCGTAGGATGCCCAGACACTCGACTGACTTTTATGACTCAAAAGATTACTCTCAACCACAATTATTAATTTATTAACCTTGTTGAGAACCTCGGAGTTTATTTAATGACAATAATCTTCCTCTAAATTATCTATCTCTGACTCGCACTCTTGCAGTTTACCCTTAACTTTGTTTCGATACTTTCTTTCTTCTTTATATTTAATACTTGTATTCAACACGCAATCCAATCCATCTTCTCTTCCAAATACCCTTCTAAGTGATATTCAATGCATTACGTTAATAAAGAATTAAGCGAAATGAACCCCAGCCCTACTTCTCAACATTTTAAAAATAGAAGTTGAAATTTACCCAACCGGCCTTATTTCCTCATGACACGTGAGGTACTTCAGACTACAATATTAATTACTCTTGAAAACAATAGTGGAACGCTACCCAGACGTTTTTCTCTTTACTACGTGGGGTGCTTCGACTAATTTGACGACGGATCTACCTATATCTTCCTTGGGCGTTGATCGCAAATATTTAAACAACTTCAAACACTATCACTTCATCTGTCTAAATCACTTATCCACTTTTACCGTGCCTTGAATTACAATGATCATTTTCAATAACATGACTCTAATTTTTTTCTTATTTCTTACCCTTTGAATATTATTTCTCATTTCTTTGGGACTTCCTCACTTTATCTCGGCTTCATTGCTCTTCCTGAATTACGTATTCCTTTTCCTTCCCATGCTTCATTCTGCGGCTTCATTCTTTAATATTGAGTTAGTCGCCCATTTTTAATCCTTTAATCCTCACTAATATTTCCTCATAATTTCCATTTAATCATGTACAAAATCACTCTTACAACAAAATTACGGACTCTGGTTCCTTTCCTCCACATAATTCCCATATAATCCTGTGCAGACAATTTATTGACTTTACCTGCACATGGGATGATTCGGATCGAAGGACCAACTGTAGTGACAGTAAAGAATGAAGAAAGGATGAGGTGTAAGATGAATAGTGAGTACCAACAAAAAACAGTTTAATAAAACATGGTATGAAGGTAACGGAGAAGAATGATACAATACTGATTTTCCATGATAGATCGTGATGAGATGATCATACAATCATGGAGAGTCAGCCGAGATGACGTTGAAGGTCGAGTTGAGTTGATGTGTTGAATTTCAGTGAAGTTGAGTTGAGATGAAATCCAAAGAATTGAAGAAAGATCTTCAGGTAGACGAAAGTACCTTCAGCTGCGTCGTGGTGCAGGGTTGAAGCAGGAAAATGTCGGCTAACGAGAGTAGTAATGCGAAGAGCGGTGTCTCCGCTGACAAGGTTGGAGAGCGAAGTGGAGAACGAATGAATGGATCTCTTGTTTTTAAGCGCTCTCATTTGTGCGCGCGGTTGCATGTTCGATTGGTGCAATCGATGGCATGACGTCATGACTCGACCATCTATCGATTGTTCATCGATGTCGTGAGAATTACGTGATTTTACTGACATTCCTGGACTCTATCAGGCTAAGTGGTGCAGCATGATTTACAAATATAATCAACAAAGGAACTTGTAATTAATAGATCTGATTATATTATGTCCTATGATTTACTCTGCATTTTTAACTCCATGGTGTGGAGTTTGAAGAGGCAAATGGTGTTAGAGGAAATTTTCCACAGAAAGTCAACAATTGAGATGTGTCACTCAACTTGTACAAAGAGTGTGAGTTTCAGAGATGACTCACTTGACTTAATAACATCGTGTGACAAAAATGTCTGAACAATAACTATTCTGTTCGCCTCCTGTCTCCATCTACCATTGTCATTTAATTTGAAATGAGCTACAGATCTCGGAGATACCATATTTTCTTCTCTGCCTGAAATTCTACGTTGCATTATCATTTTTATTACAATCTTTTTGGACATGATCAATCGTTTTTACCTATTTATATCTACACAACATATGTACTTTCGTTTTGCAACGTTCTGTCAACGTTCTTCAGGCGTCCGCTACACCGGTATTCGAAACTGGATAGTATGGTTTTTTAAGGTGAGGACGCTACCATTGGGCCACTGCGATCCGGTGGTGTAGATGATATGTTTATCCATTTGTGTTGTGCTGCTCTAGTATTAATACTCATTATTGGCATCCATAGGGGATGTATGTCGATTGAAGGTTGACTTATTGGATTAGTAGCCAGGCAGATGTATGCCGTCTCCTTGATTTTTTGTATTTTTTAATCGCTTTCCCTGGCGATGGGGAAGGTCTTTTCCCATAGGATGCGATGTTCGTTTTCCCAGGCTTGGTCAGCTAACCTTGACTTAAAGGTTTCTGCCTGGCATTCGGCTTTTTTAATCGCATGTGTAAGGGCCTTCCTGTTTCGTCGATGTATTGGCCGCATTCACACGGAATACTGCATATACATTTCTTGAGTGTTGGGTTTTCATCCATTTGCTTCGCCTTGGTGCGAATGCTCCTTAATGTTGTTCTGGAGCTGAATGACAATCGTGCCTATGTTCTCTTTCTTTTCTTTAACGCTTTGTGTTTTGTGTTTGAAGGCCTTGTGTACCACTGTAGAGGGGTAGCCGTTGGAGCGGAGGTCCCTGATTATGGATGATTGTTCAATCTTCAGTTTCATTTTATCTGAGCATACGATATCTGCTCTGTTAGGTAGGCATTTAGCTATGCTATTTTAGTGTTCGTAGGGTGGTTTGAACTGTAATGGAGATATCGTCCGGTGTGCATTGGCTTGCGTTACACTGTGGTGTGGAGGTTATCTGATTTTTCTACCAGTACGTCTAGGAAGGGAAACCGTCCGTCATTTTCCTTTTCCATCGTGAACTGTATGTGTTCCTCTTTTTGATTGAGATGTGACAGGAACTCTTGGTGGAGTTCGTTGCCATGTGGCCATATCGCGAATACACCATCCACATATCGTATCCACATGCTAGGCTTCGTAGGGATTTCGTTGATGGCCTCTTGTTCTAATTCTTCCATGTATATGCCTCTCATCACGTATGAGAGTGGAGAGCCCATTGCCATGCCTTCTTTTTGGATGTAGTAGTTGTCACCGGCTCTGAAGTAAGTAGTTTTGTGGCACGAGGTGACCTTAATTTCATTCAATATAACTGATGTTTTCTGGCGGTGTAAGTTAACCACAATTTAAGTGATATGTTTACGTTCACATGATGTAAAATAAATTTAGGTATGATATATTATTATTGTTGTTTTAGATTCCAAATGGCGTTTTCTGGAGGAGAGAATGAAGAAATGAAGTGGCGTAGTATGGTTTTCGATGAACAAGTTAAAATTGCAAATAACGTTGGAGACGTTACAGATATCTGTTCGTATGAAGACTTAAAATCTCGTCTTGCAGTTGCTCTATTTGGAATTCCTGAAGCACTGGTTAAATCAAAACAAAATGACACTCTGTCATACAAGCTTTATCCTTTAGATAAACAAAAAGTTCTTGAAACCTTGGCCGAATGCATTTTTACTAATCAACCGAAGATATGCAAGAGCCGTGTTTATATCAGCTTTCTTTTTATTTTCGGGAGAACGATGGACAAACACCCGAAAAATTTTCAGATATGCGTCTTCCGCATACCTGATGGAAAGGGTCATTTTAAATTCGTTGATGCTAGTGAGAGAGTGTATAAAGACTGGGAAGACTTTCTGACGGGAAACACTTTACCAGAAGCAAATATTTGCTACCCAAAGGATGGAATTTACAAGAAAAGGAATGCAAAAGTCTACTTTGCCAAAACTCCCGCTGCGGGAACCAAACATAAAGTGCTCAAAGGTACTGATATTGGTAGTGTAGTACTTGGAGTAGCTTCATCAATATGTATGGGCGCAGCATTATTTGTACCCATAGCTGCTCCCGTAACGTTGACCGCGCTTGCCATCAGTTCAGGAAGTGGTAAGTATCACATCAATTGAAATTATATTATTAATATATTGTAATTAATAAATATTTAGTACTTTTTATTATAAATATGTAGAAAATTATCAAGGAAAAGATTTTGTAATCATGAGGAAGCTCGTAGTTTGCCCTCGAGCGAAAGCGTTCGTGACTGGGGGAAAGAAGAGACTGTTTTGACGAACAAGGAAAAAGTGGAATGGGAGAGACAGTTTCCAATGGGGCCGTGATGGGGTGTCGGGAAAGGGGACATAAACCAGGGTCGGAACCCCGAGATACGTCGTGACCATTTGCGTGGGTAGGAACGCAAGAAAGAAAGGGTGAGTAGTCGTGAAAAACAGCGAACAGGAGACAAAATGTAAATAGGATTGTGTAAATAGCCTCCGCACAGGCTCTTAAGGTTGGCCGATTGCTGAAGCCTGCGTGAGGGTCATCACATGGGGGGGGGGGAATTTGGAGGGGGGTCGGGATTCCTGGCCTGGNCTCGGTGGTGTATCTGAGATCGATGGTGTATCTGAGGCTCCTACATCTCCATGTGCCTCTGACGTCGGTCGGTGGTGTATTTGAGATCGATGGTGCATCTAAGGCTCCTACATCTCCACGTGCCTCTGACGTTGGTCGGTGGTGTATTTGAGATCGATGGTGTATCTGAGGCTCCTACATCTCCACGTGCCTCTGACGTCGGTCGGTGGTGTATTTGAGATCGAGCCACGGGACCCCTTCCTTAAATATGACCACTGACCGTGACGTCACCGCCTCCGGACCCAGTTCAGCCCTCTCTGCGTCTCCCTGACCCAGTTTATACAAATGGTTTATATTCCTTCGTACGTCTTCACTCGCTTGCTCAAGCCACACATCTTAGCCAACATGTCTTAGCAGTATCTTTACGACAGAATATTGCGTTTTTAGATATTCGGGAAAAAGATCTCGTTATTATCGGTGACATAAAATGACCACTGAATATGACCACTGACCGTGACGTCACCGCCTCCGGACCCAGTTCAGCCCTCTCTGCGTCTCCCTGACCCAGTTTATACAAATGGTTTACATTCCTTCGTACGTCTTCACTCGCTTGCTCAAGCCACACATCTTAGCCAACATGTCTTAGCAGTATCTTTACGACAGAATATTGCGTTTTTAGATATTCGGGAGAAAGATCTCGTTATTATCGGTGACATAAAATGACCACTGAATATGACCACTGACCGTGACGTCACCGCCTCCGGACCCAGTTCAGCCCTCTCTGCGTCTCCCTGACCCAGTTTATACAAATGGTTTACATTCCTTCGTACGTCTTCACTCGCTTGCTCAAGCCACACATCTTAGCCAACATGTCTTAGCAGTATCTTTACGACAGAAAATTGCGTTTTTAGATATTCGGGAAGATCTCGTTATTATCGGTGACAGTTAAATGGATATGTGAAGAACATCGTATGAGTAGGGTGTGGAGCCTAGAGCACGTAAAGAATGAAGATCTGTTGGGAGATCCTTGGGCCAGAAGGACTTTCAATTAGCGTGCCGTTGAACGACGGTTGAAGGGATGAAACACTTAGGGAAGGAAGGAGAAGGGGCGGAGGTTGACTGCCAGGTCGCGTGGCAAGTGTATAACAATAAAAGCGAGTGATACTGGACAGAATAAGGGAGTGGGGAACGACTGCGCAAAAGACGTTTTGGGATTCGAAATGGAAATAGGCGTGAGTTAAATTTGACAGACGCGGTAAAAATAAAGTGTTATTGTCAGAGCGCAGGGAGATGGAATTTCCTTGTCAAAATTAAATATTGCCTTATGAAAAGAAGAGGGTTGCGGATCTGTGAAATGTAAAGGAGGTGACCGAGATGGAAAAACACTAGGTTGGGGAGCAGAGTAGAGTTAGTATTAACAAACATCGCTATTGGTAAGAGTTGAAGACACGTCATACGAGTTAAGCCAATTAGAGACGAGTCACGTGAAAAGGAAATTGGTAAGTCATTGGTCAGAAAGAACAACCTACGTCAGATGAGGAGTTATCTTCTCAATTTTTGTGCCACGAAGAAGGGAAAGGGGTATTTAAAACGAGAAGCAGCGACGCTACAGATCGTCAGCATCGTGTTAGTTATCATTATCACAGAGAGACCAAATATAATCGTAGATACCAGACAGATCGTATTCGGAGATTATTACATCAGACAATGTCCGTTCTGATCGTGATGTCAGAGACAGTATTCTTCTGCTTGTCTCTTCATTATTATACCGGTTTGATTACATCGGTCAGAGTTCTAGTAGATGATACTCGATAAGATTCTGGTGATCATACTATTTGACATTATATTTATTTTAGTAAGCAATATCAGTTTCATCAATAAGCATTCTGTTAGCCGACGTGCAACGAACTTTCGAAACTTAAGTTCAATGCAATCTTTTCGTATTTTAACTAGTTCGGCGCGAGTAGCGTGTACCTCGCTTGAAAGTATTCGTTACTGAGTGATGAACAATTTGGCTTAGCGGTCAATGGCACTGAACAGTACGAGAGCCATTAAGCCTTAACGTCTTCGTCAAGTTGTAATGGGTGATGGTATTAGTGACGTCTCACATTCAACGCGGAGATCAACTTGGCGGGTGTAGTAGCTGGCGTAAGAAGGACGGTGACTGGGGACTGACTTGAATGGAAGTAAGAGGCGGAAGGTAATGGCGCGCATCAGTGCGTAATCCACGGTGTTTTGTAGCTGGAGGCCACGCCTTAATATGACAAGGTAACTGCATGAAGTGCCGAGTACGGTTCATTGCTTGCGTCAATAAAATACCATCGAATCATGATGAAGTGCTCGTGATATTGCCAAAGACTTTGTGGCGCAGATAATGCTTTATGTTAAAATATAAAGGCTCAAATGCAAATGAACATTGTGTAAATAAACTAATTTGAACAGTTCGTGAACTGGCTTTGTTTGCCTGAAGTGATCAATGTGGTAGATGTATTGTGTGTTTTTGTGTAGTACTAAGATTGTGTATTTTGGGGGATATTTTGAAATGGGAGTGTACAAGTGATGTATTTTAGGGGAGTGTTCTAAGGGTACTATGTAGTGTATTTACATATCAATAAATAATTAAAACAAATTTTATAAGTATAGTTTCCTTTAAGAAGGATTTATGTATATTTCACGACAATGAAATGGGCCGTACCCGGACCTTTATTTTCTTTATTACTTTGTTCTGGGGCATATTAAATATTTCAGCATAAATTGGCCGAGTGAGCTAGGTAAGTGGTATTATTATAAATTGTTAATCATTTTCAGGAACCCCAAGTAAATTTCTCATTACAATTGTTGCCCCAACGTGGGGCTTTGCCAACGCTACCAAAATTTCTTTACTATATATACATTATAATTTATTTATTTGTGTACAACTTTAGTTCAAGTTCCTAACATTGTTAATTGCTGGGAATAATACCTTTTTTGTCATTTCTGGGTCGTCTATTCTTAATTATAATTTTCACAAACATTCAGTTCAACACATTAAAGCAAACGTTTTTCAAACTCTCGTCTCAACCATCTGGGCGATATAGTGTATATTGTGGCGGAACAAAAATTTAGTTATAATATTATAAATGTACCAGAGTTAAATCGAAAATTATTAATTAGTTTATGTAAATTTCTATGCCTCGACTAGCTCTTTCTCAGGGGTTCGCTCGTAATTGGGTTCGTGTTATTTAATCGAGGGAAGGTTCCATACTGGAGTTCCAAAGACAGGAAAACATTTAATGGAAAATTAAATCATTAACTTTAATTAACACAAATAACACGTAATTACCCCAAAAAAACACGTAATTTCCTGCAAACATAAATACAATACCCACTGATTTTACCGCCGAGTTCGGCTTCTCCACATCAATATGAATTTAAACAAATTAAACCTTTTAAACAACATTGAGATAATTTTTCTTTCAATCAACAAAAGAAACACTGAAGTGACAACTTTCGCTTCTTGAAAGCGCAATTACATTTACAATTACTTTGCAAGACGGAATTAGGCGGTATTCTTCCTTGATGAATGGTCCCTCTTAACGAGTCATAAAGTTCAAAGTTCTGGTCCCCTTTTGACAATAAAAACCGTACTTCTCTTCTCGCACAGCGCATGACAATAAGTATTGGATGCAACCAACTGTCATGAAAATACCTCATCCAGATGACAAATCAAGCACTGCAGTGGTGAGTGCAGGGTCCGTTGACCTCACGGGAAACCGGCATGGCTCCGTAGTTAGGGCGATTTCAGGTTGGTGACGTTACGTCTCGAAGGCTCGAACAGTGGTGAATTTCTCCCCAAGCTACGCGGTCTAGGTGCCCTCAGGCGTAGCGTGGACCCGAACCACCATTGTCCGGCTCCAACTGCTGGAGACGGCGTCTTGGAAGAGCCCACCGATTGGACAGATTCTCCGTATGAATTAGGTACTTTTTTAATCAGATTTAGAATCTGCCGCCAAGAATAATCGCCATAAAGAAAACTAAAGACTTAGTTCCATAAACTTGTAAGCTCAAAAATATCATCTGATTTATAAACCATCAGACAACATTAAAATAAAACTGAGTCGAAATCAGAATCATCTGCATAACTCAACTTCTCGAAAAATCCAGTTCTGCTCGCAAAAAATCTCATAATGCTTGGCTCACGAAAAATCTCCGTCTCGTTTGAGAAAAAATCTAAAAGTGCTCTCGAAGGATGATTTTCACTTCCGTAAGTGGGTTTTCTCTGCCCTATGCCCTTTCTTTCACTTCCTAACTTCTCAAATTTTGAATTAACACGTGATCGCTGCTTCCAATGACAAATATGCCATCTCCCGCGCCTCAGTTCCGATTGGAGCTTTGAGTGTATTTTGTTATTCGTTGCGCCAATCCTTAGGTGTATATTTGAACGTTACTCAACCGCTGTGTTGAAACGATATTTACTCCAAAACGTATCTTGTGCCGGCGTTTCCCTTTAACTCCCCCTAGTCGTACGACAGTTTGGGTCTTCTACCCATGCCCCCACTTTACAGTCATAAAACCGCGATTTCTTTACAGTCATAAAACCCTTTTTCCGACAGGTTCTACCTTGCTGCAGCATGGGTTACTGCGCCCTTCGGATGTGGGTGTTTCTTTCGTCGGTAAACTCCGCGTTATTTTTCATGCCCGCACTCCTCAACGGTGGCTTTTTAAATTTAGTGGAGTAAGGAGGCCCTCCTCCCCGGCTCCATCGCTCGTTCTACGTATCTACAATGCCAGAACAAGGCTGATTCCCATTGTTTAATCACGGGAATAATCAAATCTTACAATATCAACTGTCGTACGATTACTTTGTCCGATCTTTTTTAATTCATTTCTCCCAATTATACTTTTTCTGTATCTTGAAATTTCTCAAATATTTCTTATTAATGAATTCTCACTTTCTTTGTTATAAACAGTGTATTATATTTTTACCATTTTTACTGACTCTCCACCTTATTCGTAGTTTCTGCAATAAAATAGCACATCGTCTCTTGTCTCGTAATCCTCGTTATTGCAGCAGTTCGAAATTCTCAGCAAAACTTAACCAGATTCCGTTCATGTCCGAAATTATCGATCGCATGTTGATCCCGGACACCGTGTATCGATCACTGTTTTGATGGTCGATAAATCGATTTTTCTCGATACTATACTCATCGATCACCACCCGAACTTATTACATCTACCGCGGGTAAATGATCGAAGTATTCAATCAGTCATTGATCATTGATGAGGCCTATAATGGCAATTTAGAAGGACATTGACGAAATGCCAGAAGTGACAACTTCGAATGTCACCTTCGACATATAGAAGATTTTAAACACCAAGTACATTTGCATTAGAGCTTTTATATTTAACATAAACATTAATACGAGTTATCTGAGCCACAAAAGTCTTTGGCAATATCACACGCACTTAGTCATAATTCACCGGTATTCAAATGACGCTACCAACGTACCGTACTCGGCACTTCATGCAGTTACCTGGTTATATGAAAGTTTGACCTCCAGCTGCAAAACGCCGTGGATTACGCACGTTTAATGATGCGCTCTGTTGCCTTCCACCACTTAGGTTCATTCAAAACGGCCCCCAGTGGCCGTCTCTCTCAATCTCTTTGCTACAACCGTCCAGTCGACCTCCGCGTGGATTGTGAGACGTCAACACTACCATCACCCAGCACAACTCGATGAATACTCAACAGTTGAATGGCTCGCGTACTATTCAGTGCTATTGACCGCTGAGTCACAATGTTCATCTCACACATACCGAATACTTTCAAACGAGGCAAACGCTACTCGCGCCGAACTAATTAAAATTCGGGGAAATTGAATCGAGAAAATAAACTCGAGTTTAAATAGTTCATTGCACATCGGCTAACAAAATAGTTATAATTGATCAGCTCACTCAAGTAAAATAATGTCAAATAAGATGATTACCGGAATCATATCTGGTATCATCCAGCAGTACTCTGACTGAAGTAATCAGTCAGATATTGCTAATGAAGAGACAAGCAGAATTCAGTTAAGTGTGAGATTCTCAGAACGGATATTGTCTGATCTCTCAGTAATATGTCAATGCGATATCTCGATGTTTAATCTCGATATCTCTGACGAGTGAACTTATATGTCTCCTCAATATTCTGGAGCGTCGCTACTTCTTGTTTATATAGTTACATCCCTTCTTCGTGGCCCAACAATTGAGAATATAACTCCTATTATGACGTAAGTTGTTCTTCTAGCCAATAACTTGACAATCTTCTCATCACATGACTCGCCCCTGATTGGCATGACATTTCATGACGTATTTCCATAACGACGTTTGTTAACACTAATACTACTCTGCTCCGGACTCTGGTGTTTTTCCATCCAAGTCCCCTCCATGACTCTCCTCAGATCCGCAACCCATATCTTTCCACAAGAGAATATATAATTTTGAAAATAAAATTTAATCCCCCTACGTTCTAACAAGACTATTTTAACATCTCTATCCCATGTTACTCGCACCTCCTTTCATTCCAAACCCCAATACATCTGCTCAGTGTTTCCTCACTCCATTATTTTTTCTGTGTAATTCATCTTTTTTTGTTTGAAACACGAGCCACGCGCCCCGATGGTCAACCTAGATCCTTCTCATATAATAATAAACTTTTATTGCTTGGTTAGGCTCAAGCCATCAGACCTGCTCTTCCGCCTTACCACCGTCAAAAATAATACATAATAATAAAACAAATAACAATACATACATTAATATATTCATAATTATAAATTATACCACGAAGAGGGAGGACTAGAAAATTACTCTACTCTGGGGTATCAAACTAGGGATCATCCCGGTATCAACCTTAAGCAATTGAGGAAAACCCAGAAAAAACTCAATTAGGATGACGGCTGAAGGCCGAACAAATATTAGATAATATACTACAAGGTGTGATACATAATAATTAAATAAAATGCAAAATACATCGTTTACAATATAGTATTACAACATATCGCGAAGAATATTAAATTACATTATAAATTACAAAATAAAAACTTACAAATTTGTGACTAAATCTTTATAGCATGTTTATCATAAATTATCAAATATTATTTTCATAACAACATTAAACATATCTAAATTTATCATTGTACAGTAGTAACTGTAACATACCTTTTTTATTTATATTGAATTGCAGTTTAATATTAGAACATACAAAATTCTTAGGTCTCCATATTCAAGACAACCTCAAATGGAATTGTCACATTGACAAACTTAATTCCCAATTAAGCAAATTGTGTTACGCATTCCGAAATTTAGTTAACGCAGTTAGTCCACGTATTTCCCGTTGCGTATATTTTGCAAACGTTTACTCCCATTTACGTTACGGCATTACCTTCTGGGGTAATTCCGGTCAGAGTATTCAAACTTTCAGAATTCAGAAGAGGATAGTTCGGATAATTTGTAAAT
>NNCF01128589.1:546471-586381 GCA_002313205.1 Laupala kohalensis
CTCGAGCGCAGCATCTTCAAAAATGAAGTGCTAGTATTAAATGCGAACTCGAAATACTTGTTTCAGAGTATTAACGCAAACATAGCTGCCACCGAAAACTCGAAAAGCAAGATAGTTAAGTGTCGAAGCTACGAGCTGAGCTGAGATGAGCTAATTACGAGCTACGAGACGAAACGACTGTTCAGAAGCTACGAGCTGAGATCAAGAAGAATCTGAGCGATGTGAGCTGACTGATCTGAGACATGTGAGTTGAGCGAAAAAAACATCTTAGCGATGTGAGAGGGCAATCTGAGAAATCTGAGCGATGTGAGCTGACTGATCTGAGCGATGTGAGAGCGTAATTTCATTTTCCATTCCTTAAATGGTCTTACTCCCCTCCTAGACCTCATTTACCACTTCCAAATCTTCCAAATTTTGAATTCCACGTGACCGAATACTTCCAATACCAAAACGATTCCCCCTTCTTCCGCCTAGATTCTGATTGGGAAATTTTAAAGGACTTCGAATAATTTCCAACGCTTTCTTCCAACGATTTTTACTGACAAGTTGGTTCTTGTGTCCACTCTTGCACATCGTAGGTTATTGCGGTCGGGTTGGGTCGCTTTCCCCACCCCCTCGCTAACTTGCTATTTCTAAAAAGCTATAAATTTCCTTCGACACCAAAGAGCCGACAGTGAGTCGCCAAACCATCCCAGATGTGTGCGCTGGCTTCGTCATCTCTCAACACGGCAGGCCTTTTAAATTTCTAGCGAGTCGGAAGACTTCCCTTCCTCTCTTTTGAATTTCATACTCCCGAACGAGGATGATTTTATTCTTCTAATTGCGGATTTATTCAAATCTCACTATATATATATATATATATATATATTAAGAAGTACTAAATTCTCTATTATTAAATATATCAGGGCTATATGAATTTAAATTGTCCGTTGGTGAGAGGAAGAGTACAGAAGAACGTTAGAGCATTGTAGGAGGCGAAGGAGGGGATCTTCACCACCACGAAAGAGCGCTGGGTTGATGCTATTTTGTTTGAAGAAGGTGGAATGGGAAGAGGTCGACAAAGATGGAGTTATTTTGGTCAAGAGGTTGGCGATAAGAAGTAGTAACGTACGCGTTGGCGTCGTTAGGTTCAACGGAAAATTACAGAAATACATTTTGAATCATACGAACTGCGCATGGAGTGGAAATTTCTCGAGATTGGCAGAAGGTAATTATGTGACGTTCAAATTTGCTAACCACGTGAGGGGGTGTATTAAGAGAGAGTGGAGAGTAGTTAATAAAAACGGACGCAGTCACTTTGTTCTTATCGCACTACTCTCTTCTTCGGATGTTCGCTCTTGAGATTCCCGTCAGATTTGCTTCGAAATTACCTCGCTTCTCAGATCACGCAAGTCAGATAACGCAGCCCTGATCACTTCATTTTGAGATAATTACGAGTCAGATTTCTTAGTAACATTTTGTAGTACGAGTTCGCGCATGAAACTTTTCACAGGTCGAGTCGAGCACATCGCTTTTAGATCTAGATGATGTTCATCACGATCTTAGCTAATTCACGCAGCTAAACCAGTAGTACAGAACATTATGTTCTACGAAAGTTTATTAAGTGAACTCTTGTCTCATCCGCGGACCAGTGACGATTAACAGTTCGTTTCGCGATCTGTGGCGATACGAAGGACTTGTTCGTGTTGCGTGAAGCGTAGAAATACTTTCAAACATGAATGGAACGAAGGTGCTGAACGCGGCGAGTCCGGTGATTGGGGATTCCCGGCGGGAATTGATTGTTCATGGAACCAAGGGGCCGGTCTACTGAATGGTGGGAGGGTGGGCGAAGAAGGACGCGCTGGCCAGCTGATGCAGTTTGAAGGGCGCAGACTTCCGTTCCCAATGATTAGCACTGATCTTTTCATCAGAGGTTCAGGTAATGTGGATCGCGTGTTTGTATCGAGTGTTTACCATAGCAGCGTCAAGAAGACCATGCGCTCCGAGATCAAATAATTAAGGCCCACGCTCAGAACTTTTGATATGATGTTCCCTTTTTAAGAGGGATTCCAAAAGACGAGCGTATAAATTCATTTAAGGTTGTTAAGGTTATTAATTAACTGGTAATAGTTATTTACCAAGTTTCAAAATTCTGTTGGTTTTTATGTCACTTTTGGGAGTTATTTTGTGCTGTGTTCGGGGTGTGAGCCTGTTGGTTGTAAGACCATTTTGTAAATAGTAATGAATAAACAATTCAGTCACTTTGTTCTCACGATGCGTTTTCGTTGTTGGATGAGAAACCTTATGTGTTCTAACTTAATAGCACGAATCCATCTAAAGAATTGAGAGAATGAGTTTGCTATTTTTTGTATTTATCACTGAGTTTTATACTATTGGCGCTCCAACGCGAGGCTTGTTTTTAAGAGAATAAGTTGAACACACAACGCAGGAAAACAAATTGACTCTAATGTAAAAAGTCTTATTTGTGTTAGCTATAAGAAAGTGATTACCGCAAACAAAGATGGCAGATCGGTTGAGTCAGTGGGAGCAATGGAAGAATTGGAGAGATTAAATCAAAAAGACGTGTTCAGAAGTAGTTCGTAGGGGGAAATGGAGTAATGGTAAGAGAAACGGAAAAGCAGTCAACCGTAGAGTCCAGTGAGGACAGCGTGTGAGAAGATGAAGTTTTAGAAAGTAGGGACAAGGTAGAGGAGAAATATGCCAATGAACTACATACAATCAATTCCGGGCTGGGTCATTGCGATGATGCAACGGATGACGGCCGATTTTGAAGCTAATTCAGATGCTAAGTTGAAAATGTTATATGAAAAGTCTGAATAAAACGGAAAAATGTTGAATGAAAAATTAGATGCAAAATTTGAAAAATTAAATGAAAAATTTGATCCTAAATTCGAAAAATTTCAATTAAACGCGGGGGAACGGGAAAACATACTAAACGACAAATTTGATAAGTTAAAGAACGAAATTAAGAAGGTAGGTTAATTTTGAATTAAAATTGAATCAGAATTTGGAAAATATTAAACTTTGGAAATTAAAGTGGAAAATAAAATTAAAGAGTTTAAAGATCAGGTTGGGGAAGAAATCCAAAATTTAAATGAGCAAGCAAAAAGTAACGAGGAACAAGTAATAAATAAAATCCCATAGGTCAGGGTGTTTGCGGGAGAAGATAATGGGGAACTAGCAGTCGAAATCAGAAAAGAAATATCAAAACCGTATGGTTAAGGAATAGTAACGTAAATGAACTCAAAAAGAATGTGTGTGAGTAGCTTAGCGAGCAATGTAAAACTTTCGAGAGGAAAACGGACTCGATAGAAAAAGGAGTAAAGTCCGTTCAGAATGAGGTCGATGTGTTCAAACAAGAACAGGATAAAGAATTCAACATTATTGAACAAAAATTTTGATGATTTGCAAGACCAGATTGAGGCTATTAATAACGCTGATGGAAGTAAATGAGAAATTGAAGATCATTCAGGAAAGTCGGACGTCACTCGGTGGGCCTGTTATAGTACAGTCAGTGGTAGTGCCGCTGGACGCGGACATTAAATTCAATGGGACGAGCAGACTCCACTCACGCCGGTATCTTGAGCTTATCAAAGGGCATTTTTAACTGCACCGCATGACTGAACGAAATAAATTAAATTTATTCAGACAGTCATTATGAGGACGGGCCGCACACTAGTTCGAGACCTGCGGGGACGAGGTGGACCCATTCGATTAGTTCGAGGAAGTATTTATACAACGGTTTTGGTCGACTCAACAGCAAGTTGAGAATGAAGTCAGATTAATGAATCGAAAGTTCGATCCTCGTACCAACAGGTCGCTCCAGCCTTACGTGGAAGTATCAATGGGGGACTGGAGACGCGGCGGGTCGCGCAGGACAGAGCGTGAGCTTATAGAGAAAATTAAGTCACAACTACCGCGGAGGATAAGCGACCTGTTAGTTGTTGCCGGTGTCGAAACGCTGGGCGGCGTAATACAAATTTGGGGTATTTGACGCCACTGCCGAGAGAGACAGGGCGTGGAATGTCCCAAGGTCGCCAACAACCGGCTATGAAAGAGCGCCAGTGAGAAGCGCGTACCCACCCCAGGACGAACGGCGGAGCACTAAGTACCGGCCGCGGACCGAACCGCGTGCCGCAGGAGGGAACAAAGGACCTCCAAGGAAACAAGAAAAACTACAAAAATGTACCGTTGAGGATGAACCGGTACATTGCTGTAGTAGAACGTCCATTGTTACCATTGTAGTCTTACAATCATAGCTACTGAAAGGAGAAAAATATACCATTATTAATAAAGATGTCAGGACGTGCCCCGTGATTCAGGGAAATTGTTTGGGTCTAAATTTAAATATAGTAATTGATACGGGAGCAGAAGTAAGTGCTACAAATGCCGAAGTTTTCAAAAATTTACAGAACATAAATCCGCGAATTCCTGTTCTTCTAGTGAACCGCATTAATGTAGTTACCGCGACTAAGGGAAAGTCAGCGACAGTGAATAAACAAGTATTATTAGATGTTAAAATAGGTCTTAGGATGTATGAGATAGTATGCTTAGTTGTAAAGAATTTAGTATATCCCATAATATGTGGATGCAATTGTATTTTTGAGCATAACGTGCCAATTAACTTAAGAGAATATAGTAAGTTTTGGGGAAAATGTAAATTTACGACGATTGAGGACAACAGCGATGTCATTAATAGTGAATTGGTTAATTCGCTAAGTATAGAAATGACTCCGGATATGAAAGTCGATGAGTGTAGAGAGTTCTCACATGGACAAAGAAGCGCGTTGAAAACCATGATGGAAGAAAATTGGTTAGTTTTCCAACTAAATTCAAACCCCATCACAAAATTTTGAATTCTCAATTAAAGTCACTGATGAAACTCCGTTTAAGAAGAGGGTTTATCCCGTTCCAGTGGCGTACAGGAATTCAGTTCAAGAAAACTTGACTCAATTAGTTCGAGAGGGTGTCATTAAAAAACAAAGTTCTTGGTTTGATAATCCCATAGTAGTTGTGATCAAGAAAAACCAAGAAGTCTGTCTCGAGTCAAGGAAAATCAATGCTAGATCCATTCCTGACCGCGAAGCATCTATAAAAATTGATCAGGCGTTAATCAGGTTCAAAGGAACTAAATTTTTCTCTATAGTCGACCTCAGATCTTCATACCACCAAATGAAGATTAAACCAGAACACCATAAGTATACTGCTTTCTCTTTCGAAGGCATCATATATGTTTTTCAAAGATGTCCGTTTGGATTGAAGTCCAGTAGTGCAGGTTTGATTAAATGTTTGGATAGAATTCTTGGCGATAAGTTTGAAAACAATATCACTAAATACGTGAATCACCTTTTGATCCACACGCAAGATTTTGAGTCCCATTTAACTATTTTAGACCAATTATTCAAAAACTTTAAAGAAAATAATGTCGTCCTAAATTTGGAAAAATCCAAATTTTGTACTCAGGAAATCCAATTTTGTGATATGTAGTTAACACTTCAGGAATCAAAATTTCACCGGAACCCATTAAAGAAATCGATAAAATACCTGCACCTAGAAACATCAGACAGTTGCGAGGGTTCATCGGCGTAGTATCGTACTACAGACGATTTTACCAACGGTTTGCTGTTGCCATGAGACCCATGTTCAATCTTATAAAAAAGAATCAAATATGGAAATGGGGAGAGGAAGACAATACGGCGTTTAATAATATCAAGGCTGCTTTTGCCCACGCCATTTCTTTGTCTCGTCCTGATGTTAGCAAGCCTTTCATTTTTCCAAAATGACGCAAGCGATTATGGGGTGGGGACGACTCTGCTCCAGATCGAAAAAGAGTTAGGAATGGAGAAAGTAGTAGCGGTAGCTAGCAGAACATTCAATAAAAGCGAATGAAAAATGAGCTCGACGCTCAAAGAAACCACGGCTATCGTGTTTGGCTTACAGAAATGCAGGGAATACTTAAAGGGGAGACTCTTCAAAATACGTACTGATCATGAAACTCTAATTTTCTTGAATCACGAGCATATTAACAATGACAAATTGTTAAGATATGTGATGTGGATCCACCAATTCAATTTCGATATCGAACAGATGGAGGGCAAAAATAACTTAGTTCCTGTGATCTTAGTAGAAGTGGCAACGCTAGAAAGAGGACGGAGAAAAGGTACGAAGTAAAAATATCTAGTCTGGTGACCGAAGTTACCGCTGAGGCGGGGCCGGCAAGAGCTTTATGTTCTTACGTAAGCGCAGTTGGAGGATGAACCAGGCGTCAAGAGTAAGGATTTGTTTCCTCGAGTAATACAGCTCTCTGCGTTAAATGTCCATGTCGAGGGGATCCCTATGTTCACCGTCGAGTCCATTAAGTAATGACAAAAATGTGACCCTGAGATCAACAGAATAATTCTGTTTAAAGAAGAGAGAATGCCAGAAGACGAGTGGTACGAGCGTTGTCGTAAAACACATGACAAATATATGTTAAATAACGATATTGTAAACGTCAGGGTTGTTCGTGCTGGGACCTAGGTGTGGATTCCTAAGGAAATCAGAAAGAAGTTTATCATACATTTACACGAGGAATACGGGCATTTCGGTCTTTCAAAGGTCATTAAAATCATTCAGGAAATCGGGTACTGGAACAACATGAGCAAGGAGGCTCAAAAAGTAATTGCATCTTGTAAACTTTGCCAAAAATCAAAATTCCGAAATCGATTTTTTATGGCGAAATGCAAAATATCCCGAAAAGCAAAAATGTTATGTTTAGTGTAGATTTATATGGGCCGTTTCCGAGGACCAGGGGAGGCAACAAGTTCATTTTTGTTGTGGTGGACGTTTTCTCCAAATTTGTAAAAATATATCCGATAATCAAATCCACCTCGGCTGCGTGCTCAAAATGTATGAAAAATTACGTCGAAATTTGTGGAGTGCCTGAATTGGTCCTCAGCGACTATGGCAGCCATTCCGAAGCGAAGGCTGGGTTGAGGGGATCGACGAAATGGGGATGAGAACTGTTTTTACAAGTATTCGATCACTCCTGTCTAACCCGACCGAACGGATAATGAGAGAGTTGTCCAGATTAATTGGAGCGTGTTGTCACAATTATCACACCACATGGATCGATTTGATCCCTAATATCAATGAATGGTTGAACAATGTCCCCACGAAAGCACAGGTAAATCGGCAAATGAAATTCAATAGGGGGAAAATCAGCCAAAAGACTTTCCTGAGCTCACCTCCATATTAGATGCAGGTAGAGAGGGGAAAATACAACCTGAAAGGTTGCAGATTGTCAGGCGTAACTTAGGGACAGCAGGGTGAAGGCGGCGACAGTACTACAAATCGAAGCCTTGCCAATTTTACGAGTGCCAGGAAGTATCTCTAAGGATATCTAAGCCAATTGGAAAGAAAAATTATTCCACAAGTTTTTCTTATTATATGAAGGCCCATTTATAATTGTAAGAATACCTAATGTAAACGTGGTTGAATTAAGGGATGAAACTGGCACTATTAAAGGCCAATACAATTTTCGCAGTTTAAAGCCGTTTAATAGGGCTGAAGAACAGTGTGACTGTAAACAGGGAGTTCCAAGGCCGTCGCGGCGTAACCCAAAATAAAATTCTTGGAAGAGGCGTTCCGAGAAGCGAGCGCGCGCGCCGGAGGCGGCGGAGGTGAGCAATTGCCTTGCCGGCGGAAGCATTCCCCAGCCGTTCGAATCCGGTGGCCGCGTGGCGAAAGGCGTTTGTGGGACAGCGGGCCCGAGGGAGCGGGCGAACAAACCACCAGACGTGGGGGTCGTTTCCGCCTCAGATGGACTGGTAGCGTACGCACAGGACCCGGGCGCAACGAAGTGAAAGTTGTTCTGGGGGCAACACTCGACTGAGAACGGGCGTGCAAACCGTAGGAGGCGGGGGTTGCCGCTACCTAAGCTGGGTCGTTAGAACCGGTGCTCGCCGGGCAATTGAGCCCGGACGAGGCTGCACGAAGATGGGTCGCGCGGGAGCGCGGAGAGAGAGAGCGAGGTTGTTCGGTTAATTAGGGTAATATGTAGCCAGAGGCGGGGGGAACAGAGGCGCTCGTCACGTGGGTGTGCGATGGCAGGTGCACGTCGAATGGGAACATATTAATTCCATGCATTAGTTACTAAGTTTTTGTTTTTTTAATTGTAATTAATTGATCAAGAGTAAGTTTTTGGCCGGGGTGATATAAGCGTTGGCCGCTACGCCTAGTAGAGTGGATTCGAAGCCACTAGGAGGGAATTAATACTTCCCTGCATTGGAATTTTAATTGTTATAATGATAATTGTTTAAATAATTAGCTTATAGGAGCTGGGAGTGACATTAAGTCTGGCGGTCACTACACCAACATTTGCGAGGAGGAGCGTGTTGGGTGAAACAATTCAATATTTTACGCAGGCCATTCATAAGTAAATGTGTTTATCAATAAGTGAACTAGTAAATAGGGTTACTTAGCCAGGAATAATGATCTAAGGAGGTTATTACGCTTATTCGCGCGGTTGGAGCGAATAAGATGTGCAAGGACCTAATGCTTTAGATTAATTAATTATAATAGATTGTTTGTTTAATCAATTATATGTGTTAAATTAAATTTTCAATGTGTTTCAATGGGTGAAAAGGAAAATATGAAAATAAATAAATAATAGTGTTAAAATCATGAATTGATAGGGCTAGAGAAAAAGGAGTTGAATGAGTTACATGTACGATTCTAATAGAAATTTACACAAAAACAAGGGATCCAGTGAAGGCCACCGAACTCCGAGTTGTAAAGGACGGGATGAATGGCGTCTTAGTTGCGAATGAGTGAGGTAGCACTACGACTCCGTGGTCGAGTAAGGACCTCCGGCTCGGCGAGGTCGTAATGGTAACTGTGTAATGTTCTACACAGAGAACCGGAAGCAACGAGAGGGAGGAAAAGCAACGAGAGAAAGTGGTTCTAAAGAGCAGAGTATATTACTAACGAGACCTAAGTGAAATTTTTAAGTGTATAAAAATAATAAGAATCAATAAGCGATCTATTTTGATATTAATGTAATTTGAAATTAATCAGAGAACAATTGGGATTTGTAGGAAGCGAGGAATTGAAGTGAAATAATTAGCTAATGAGAACAAGTGGAGTCGTATTATGAAGTCAAAAGGCGAAAGGAAATTTGTATTGTTAAATAATCAATGAAAATAAACTAAGGTTGAGAAAAAACTTCAATAAATTATTAAATTAAACAGTAGTCTCGAAAGAAATTTGCAAAAGAGAGAGTTGGATAAATTAAAATAGAAATTGAAATGAAGCGCGGGATGGAAGGCCGTCAGCAAGTCGAGTGATAATAGTGATTAATAAGTTAGTAGTAGTTAACGCCCGTAGGAGAGAGAAGTAGAATCGGCGAGAGAAATAATGTTGTTGCTGCTATAGTGTGAAAAACCCCACGCAGGAAGACGTCTGGGTAATTCTTCACTACATTTTAAAGCCATTTTTGCTGGGGTCTCGAACGTACACGTAAGGAAACGGGTAGCTGTCCACCACGATTTAGAGTCAAATTTTGGGGTTGATGAATATTAGTGTTATCAAATGTAATAATCCGATATCACTCGAGAGCATAGGCCCGAAAGAAAGTTGAAAGGGTGTAATGGATACGATTATCGAGAGAAGTGAAATTAAAAATTGAAGTAATGAGATCGCCGAATAGAAAAATTAAAAGTCGAGAGTAAAATGGTTGAAATAAAAGCAGTTATTAATAATCAAGCGTCAAAACAATTTAAAGGTTCGTAAATTAAGGTTTTTTAAGATGTCAAGTAAAAGATGGGAGACTAGGAAAGTCAAAAACGATGTTTATCGTAAAGACTTCTACGAGGGATTGTCAAGTAAACTCTAGTTAGAAATTTATTAGAACATATATGGTAAACTCAAAATATTCAATAAATTTCTCAGTCGGTGCGGTCAATTGTAGAATTAATAAATTCTCAATTATTAAATATATCAGGGTTATATGAATTTAAAAATGTCCGTTGGTGAGAGGAAGAGTACAGAAAAACGTTAGAGCATTGTAGGAGGCGAAGGAGGGAGTCTTCACCACCACGAAAGAGCGCTGGGTTGATGCTATGTTGTTTGATTGGGAAGTTATTTGGGAAGAGGTCGACAAAGATGGAGTTATTTTGGTCAAGACGAGGATGGCGAAAAGTAGTAGTAACGTACGCGGTATCGTCGTTAGGTTCAATGGAAAATTACAGAAATACATTTTGAAAGCATGGAGGTCAATGTTAGGGAGAGACAGCGAGTTCAGAGACAACTGCGCAGAACGTATGGCGTGGAAGCCATTGTAGGGAAAGCTCTTCATATATTTAAAGGGACCGCAACCAACGGCGACTAGGTGGCAGGGGATGGGGGAACCCAACCCTCAGAACTACAACAACACAATAAACTGTCTAAAAGCTGGATCGTTGGGAGTAAGAGGAAGGCGCGGCGGGTGTGAAAGCGTGATGGAAGCGTGGGCGACGGTTACAACGCCGAATATGTTTATACATTAAATCCTCTATTAGAAAAAGCGTTGATGGGAGAAACAGTTGGCGGAGACGCCGCCGTTGGGGTAACGAGATTTTTTAGACAAGAAACGTTTCGATTGGCCTAAAGCTTGCACTCGTTCAAATTCACCGAATCATACGAACTGCGCATGGAGTGGGAATTTCTCAAGATTGGCGGAAGCTAATCATGGAAGAATGGAGGTCAAAGTTAGGGAGAGACTGAATTCCTTTAATGAAGCGTTAGTATATTATCAGTCCCAACCTGGTCATCTTCCTCCTAAATATATGAATACAATGATAATTGGCAAAACTAAATTCTCTCAATAGTTGATGACACCACACATTGTCAAAATTCTTAGCAACGGAGCACACGCGTTGTTCTCATAAACATTTACCAATGCTGCCAGTTTCTGATTGCAGTCAGTCATGCTCATTTACCTTGCATTTGGATAATTATAAATGGCCTGCAAGTCTCGAAAACTCGTTGGCGTGCAGTGTCCTTCCGGGGTCTATGACCCAGGTACCGTCTTGTTGCCTCTGCGCCTCCGCTTGACAGTTGCTGGTGCGCTGTCGAAGGCCAATGACCCGCGCGCCGCCCATCGAAGAATCATTCAGCTCGCCACTAGTCGGTCCGAAGAACTCGACGGCCTAATCATGGCACTTAGCCATTTAGCTAATTAACGAAATATCGGAACCAAAGTTGAACACACAGTGAGGTTTTCAAAGACAAAAGCCCCTCAATGACTCGGTGATCCGCGGAGCTGAGTTCGTCGCCTTAGTTAAAAACGCAATAATTCATTAATAGCTCGTCAATATGTTTCGCGATACAACTCCATGTTGAAAACCGCGATCATTCTTTAAATGATGGAATCAGGGATGACCTGATCCACTAAGCTATGATCTGAAATGAAGCTGTGCGTTGCCGAGAAATCTCGAAGTATCGGATCACAAAAAAATCTCTTAAGTATCAGATCGCAAAAATCAATAATTGCTCTATCTGATCTCTAAGTGAGTAATCATCTCTCAGTAACTCATCATCTCGTAAGTATGTTGATCCCTTTCGTGCGTCTCATTATATCATATCTTCACCACCAATTCCGTAATGTAGCGCTGGAAGCCCCGCCCTTCCACGCATTATGTGATACTTGAAACCAATTAGGGAGTTTCTTCTATTCCACGCCACTTCGATTGGTCACTTTCTCGTGACATATGACAGTTCTGAACGAAACACAAGGTCCCGTTTTAAACCAAACTGCGTAGCTTCCGTCGTAGCCTCGGCACGAACACGTGGCTCCAGCCTTTTTTGGATTCTTGTATCTTAGCGCGGCGGCCTTTGTCATTTTTTGTCCTCGAGTATGACGTTTCCCTTTTCCCCCATCCATATACACTTCGCCTTATTCTAAAGAACTAGACCTTTACTTCTCTGTACAAGCTCACTTCTCCCTTGTTAGTTATCCGCTCTGTCAATCATTTCTATTACTCGTCTTTGGCGGTTAACCAACTTGTCCGCGATCACGTGCTATGTTCCTTTTCGCAATCCCTAATAGAATCCTTTGTCGCTTTTAAACTTTCCTTTTTTAGGGCTTCACTCGTGATTATAAAGTTTGTCACGAAATACCCAAAAACCGTCCTGAATTTCTAAAGCGTCCTTCCTCCCTTTGTTAGGTTATGTGTCGTGACCGTCCCTGATTAATTTTGCACTTCTTCTATTGTATCCTTCAGTCTTTTATCTTCTGTACCGCGCTAGCTGCTGCGTAGTGCACCCTTCCTTCAAGATGAGCGTTTTCATGATGTTATTTAAATGATTCTTTAAACGGCGCTTATCAGCTCTTATCAGTGCCATAACCCGCGCAAGAACAAAGAGGGTTGAAGAGAAAGGAACGTTTGGGGAGTATGAAGCAAAAGGCATGACGGAACATTGCACACAAATGACGTAACATTGCCTCTGTTATGACGACCGACCACAGGGGGTTTCACAAAACGGTTTTTTTGGGAAAAAATTGAAAAATGTAAGGATGCCAACATGACAATAAAATTTTACAAGTTTTCCCTACTTATGCTATACTTACGTGAACGATGACGACTGCTCAGGAGAAACACGTCAGAGACGACCACCCTCGACGGCTGACTGCACCGTCAGAGAGGAAGCATGTCCAATCTAGAATCCCCGCCACCTCTGACGTCATTTCCCACCACGCAACTCGGGAGATCAATGTGGAAAGAGGAAAAAACGTGTATTCGAACCGGGAATCGAACCCTGGACCTTAGTTAGCTAGCTCTAACGCTCTACCACTGAACTATCCGGGCTCCAAACGACCTATCCTCGAGAGACGAAGCATGTCTTTTTTTCTAGTCCCACGGGTTAGGAAGGGGAAAGTGCCTGATATGGATTTAAAAAAGGGACAATAAAATTTTTGTATAGCATAAAATAAATATATTTTCAAATAAATATATACAAATATATTATGTTTGATATTTGATGTACCAAAGACTACAATATGTTTATTATGTTTGCGAAATGCGGTCTTTGGCACATCACATACCAAAACATATCAATAGGAAATTGCGGCACAACGGGCAGGAGTCGCGCCGCGTTTCCACCACCCACGCTTTCAAACATCCATTGCAAAAGATGTGGTGGCAGGGGGTGATGATGTGGTGGCGGAACACGTCTATGCATGTGGTGCACTGAAACAGGAGAAAAAAAGCAATCTTCTTTCAGGATGATGCATCATCGCAAAGCATGCACATCCTCGAAAGGAGGCGGGAGGTTTTCAGTAGAATGATAGAGGGTCCAGAGTGCTGTACGGATGACGAAAACACGTTCATCTAAATCCACGCAATGCATCGTCTCAAATAATGCCAAGAGACATTCATGTGCCTGAATGGCAATGTCAGCGATGACGTTGTGCTTGTTGTCACGTACATGTGATAGAATGTCTAATATATAATCAATCATGTCGTGTGCATGCTGATACATTTGCTTTTCCATGTCTGCCAGAGTTGGACGCTCCATGTCTGCTCTAGACGACGGCTCACTCTCGACAATGCGGTAGTGTCCCCACGGTAAAATATTTAACTTATCCACCCAATGACGTTTGTCATCGACATATAGAAGAGAGCGCTTCTGTTGCTCCAAAGAATAAAGCGTATGCGCTTTGGAGCGAATACATGGTTGAATATCCATTCTTGTTTTATCATGAAATAAACGGTCTTTATAGTACGCAATACGATAGTGTTTGACCACTGACCGCTTGATACCTTTCACTCTGCACGAGGGAAGCTGGGAGAGTGTCCGAATAATATATATTTTAGGACGGAGACCTATAAATTCTATGAGCATATCACCTCCGCATTTATCCTTAAAGAGACACTATCTTTTTTATTACAAGGGAAGATGTTAAATCTATTCAAAGCATTAAACGTTGACAGTAGTAGGAAGGACAAATATTCATGACGTCATATATATTGCGTGACGAGGACAAGATATACGAATCCGTGTCTAAATATAAGAGTTTCAAGTTTTGGTTTGAGAAATGTATAAAGAAAGTCAAACATGAAATTTAGAGAGTTCTAATATTAAAAATCCTACACAAATAGGTTTGTTCATCTTTACTTCCGTTTTACGCAACTCGATTGTCATGAGATCACCTTCAATCGGTCGACTGCATATAAAGTTGGGATCCACAATGAGTTTCCGCGCACCACAACGTCCTTCCCACGTGTTATCAAGGTAGATGTGTCTATGTTGACGTATATTTTCACAAGATTTTCCATAAATACTATTCACCATGAGTTTTAAAAAATTCGTTTCAAACGTTGATGTAGCACTATTTCGTAAAAATGTGTTGAGTTCGAGGTAGGGGAGACGCCAACGCGATTGACAAAAAGAGAGAAGTTTATGAATGTGAACAAGCGTGTAACCCAAGTCCAGTGCCTGTTGTAAATTGCGAATGTGAATGATGTAGTGACGTTTAGGAAAAAGTGTAGCCATGAGTTTCGGTTAAACCTAGGATGGCAGACAAGATGACATCATTCGGAGAAAAACCGGGTTACGTATAGTTATATAGTTGATGTACTGTATGCCTAAAAGAATAGGAAGTGGTTTGTGCCATCTAAAGCATTACTAAAAATTTAACTGGACGTGGTGACTTATTTGCAACGTATAAGAACAGAGATATCAGATTTATGTGGTTGTGGATTGAACAGAGAGACACCAGGACATGCTTTGTGGGACTGCGACTGGTATGCGGAAGAGTGAGGATAGTTATTGCAAAAATTTAGAACAGTTAGATAATGAAAGCCCAATACGACATTGACAGAAAAACGGCAGAAGTACGAAAACATTGAATTCTAAGTCAACAAAATAACTAAATTAGAAAGTCACACACATAGTAGATTTTACGAGAATTAACGCAAAGAAGAAAATTCACGTAATGCGTAAGCAACGGAGACGAAGTGACGGGTCAAATTAAATGAAAAAAAAGCATTAAAGCGCGGCTTGCAAAAATTCTTGATATGTGACGAGGTAATCTTGAGGGTGACTCCAGAGACACTTGACGAAGGCTGGGCGGCAATAAATTTCAAGTTCTCAATCTGGTCTCTAGAGTTTTCAAAGACAGATGTATATGAAGGTTGAACCATAAGTCATGGTAAATATTTTTTCTTTAAAAAAATGGGATAACACGAAAAATCCAAGATTTACGCTTTAAAGAGCGGGGCATGTCTTTACGAATTGTGCCACCATATGGTGTTCGTGCACAACGATGCTGGTCTCGGCATGCACTGAAATTCAGTTGCAGAACTATAACGTTCGAGAGTGGATATCACGAAGCTAGAGCAACGCAGTAAATTAAAATAGCAGTTCTTCGCCGGAGAAATGCTCGGAATGCCATACGGAGTTACGAGAAGTAGTAAGCGTGTCATGCATGCCCTATCGAATAGTGACGAGATGGGTGGAGACCTTCAAACAGAGCAGAGTATGAACTGCCGATTTCCCTCGCGCAGGGCGTACCGTATCCATAGACAAAGATGTACACTACTGGTAATATAAAAGGGCCCATTTATTTTTCTAAGTTCCACACTGACCAGTTTTGAATCTGTTAGGTTTGCAACGCTTTCCCTTCGACAGGGGAAGTTTCGTTCGACCAATCGTAGGTCTATTTGAAACGACACCCATATTTGGAAGACATCGTGCGGCGGGTAAATCGTAACGAGATAAAATGTTTAATTACACCGCTATTAAAGAAATTTTTGTATTTTTTTATTATACACATTTTGGACTTCTATAATAAAAATATTCTGTATAGTCTTGACTTCAATAAACTTTACCATTCTCTATATTTAAACGACATCTCGAGATTCGTTGTCTCGAGAGGTCTTCATAGGTAATCTAAAAGATATTAGACTTTCTATAAAAAACGTTTGCGTAATACTGTGATAAAATGTAGTTTTTAACAGAATTTGAATATAATTGCAAGATATCGTATGGAATTGGTATAATTCGAATCACAAATTACTTATAAATATTCCTATAACTTCTTATATTTATACAGTGAAGTAAAGAAATCAAATCTCATTGCCTACAAATGATGTGTATTGTCGAAAGTAATTTCACATAATTTGCGATTCTCTTAAGTTTTTCATATATGTGAAAAGGAATTAAATAAATATAGAAAACGTTTGTCTCAAATATGAACTAATAACACAAAAGTTTAATTCTCGAGTTATAAATAATATAAAACTACTTAAGGAACAAATAAATTACATCTTCTAGTGACATATTTATCCACGATATAACAATTTGGTAGTAATCGTGCAACCTAAAAAAATAATCAGAGATCAATAATATGAAAACCTCGTTTCAGATATGAATAAATAAAAAAAGACAAATCCCTTTTATTTATTCCAATCAAATTAAAATGTATTAACTTACCATAGGTTCTTTTCTTTATCTTTCCTCCTATTTCTTTCTTTCCTTCTTTCTTTCTCTCACTTTTCTCTATCGTTGTTTTACTTTTTCTCTCTCTCTTTCTTTCTTTCTTTCCCTCTCTCTTCACGTGTATTGTCTAACATAATTTCACATAATTTCACATAATTTGTGATTCTTTTATTTTTTCATATATGTCAAAAGAAATTAAATAAATATAGAAAAAATTTGTATAAAAGATGAATTAATAACACAAAATTTTATTTCTCGTGTTATAAATCACGTTAAACCACTCAAGGAACTGATAAATTACATGTTCTAATAATACAATGATCTACAATATAACACTGGTTGTAATCGTGCAGCATATAAAATCGTGATCCGAGATTAATATTACAAAAAACGTGTTTTAGATTACAACAAATATAACTAAAACTGAAATCTCTTTCATTAATTTATTCAAATGAAATTNAATTCTCGAGTTATAAATAATATAAAATTACTTAAGGAACAAATAAATGACATCTTCTAGTGACATATTTATCCACAATATAACAATTTGGTAGTAATCGTGCAACCTAAAAGAATAATCAAGGATCAATAATATGAAAACCTCGTTTCAGATATGAATAAATAAGAAAAGACAAATCCCTTTTATGTATTCCAATCAAATTGAAATGTATTAACTCATATTAATACCATAGGTTCTTTTCTTTATCTTTCTTCCTATTTCTTTTTTTCCTTCTTCCTTTCACTCTTTCTTTCTCTCACTTTTCTCTATCGTTGTTTTACTTTTTCTATCTATCTTTCTTTCTTTCCCTCTCTCTTCACGTGTATTGTCTAACGTAATTTCACATAATTTGTGATTCTTTTATTTTTTCATANAATATTTTTCAAAAGTATACTTTAACCTTTAAATGAAGTAGCCTTTGCGTTCAAGTACAGCGAAAGTTTAAATCACCTGCGCAAATTCTCTCTTTCTAGGTATTCCTGGTTGAAATTATTTCTTTCATCTACGACTATAAGAAGAAAGGTTTGAAATACCTTATCTGATCAGACGGCCTCGTGNAAATATATATATAGAAAACTTTTGTATAAAATATGAATTAATAACACAAAATTTTATTTCTCGTATTATAAATCACACTAAACCACTCAAGGAACTAATAAATTTCATGTTCTAATAATACAATGATCTTCAATATAACACTGGTTGTAATCGTGCAGCATATAAAATCGTGATCCGAGATTAAAATTACAAAAAACGTGTTTTAGATTACAACAAACATAACTAAAACTGAAATCTCTTTCATTAATTTATTCAAATGAAATTGTGAAATACAACAACAGATTCTTGTTTTCTTTCTTTGTTCCTACTTCTCTCTTTCTCCCTCTCCCTCTCTCTCTTTCTCTTCACCGTCACTGGATACACCGTCATTGGATGTGAATTCGCGACTAAGGACGTTCGTGTGGGTGGAAGATTCCAAATACAATGAGAAACATGAGATGCACACTATCTTCTATTCTCCTTTAAAAATAACATTAAAATGACATATCTACAAACACACTCTTTGGATTCTCACCATTGGTAAACGAAAAAGTACGCGATGTGAGTGGAAATTATTTCACTGCATCTATACCAAACTTTACCGATAATGCGGATTAAACATATACTAATTACACTATGAATACAGTATATTTAAGAAAAATAAAATAGTTGGAACAGTTTTTGAATATTTTTCAAAAGTATACTTTAACCTTCAAATGAAGTAGCCTTTGCGTTCAAGTAAAGCGAAAGTTTAAATCACCTGCGCAAATTCTCTCTCTTTCTAGGTATTCCTGGTTGAAATTATTTCTTTCATCTACGACTATAAGAAGAAAGGTTTGAAATACCTTATCTGATCAGACGGCCTCGTGTTACTCTGTAGAGGGGGAATTTGAGTTTATGGAGCTTAGTAAAATTGGACGATGCGATTGCTATTATATTGCTACGAAAACTTAGTTTAAATTAATAGAGCATATACCTTTTTCTTTCGTAAACATTGTTCTCCAGATGTATAATGTTGTAAATCTAGATGCTATATGAATAAATATTTATTGAAAATATGGTTTGGATATATATTAGACCCGTTTCCTACTCAATATTTTTATTAAAATAAAGTTTTAATACTTGGGGTATAATTTCGAACTCGTGAATTTCTTTTAGTATCATTGTTTTCTTTAAATATAAATTACTTGCTTTTAAATTCAATATAAAATCTTTTTGCACATGTTTATTGAAATTTTGAAGAACTTTTCTAAATTCCTCGTAAAATATATCATTGAACACTTTCATTTACACATGATGAAACTAAAATATCGAAACTTAAAGAGAACATGAATAGAAATTATTTTATAGAAACTTTGTCGTCTCGTCGGCAGAATAACTTTGCCCTGCCACGTTGCCATGTATGTTGTAAAGCTACGTTGCCGAATTGACAGTTGCTCAGCGTGTGTTTTAAGATTTTCCTAAGCAATGTGAGAGCATGAATTAAGGTTTCGTTCATTACAGCTCCCAAACATATATTACGAGCTGAATTGTGGTATAAACCATTTTCAAAAATCAGTTCACAAGTTTCACTAGGATTCGAACCCACCTTGTGGTGACAGAACAATAATAGCAGTGCTTTAGTGTTCTCAGCCAATTACACTTTTGCTGGAGGAGGTAAAATGTCTGTTGAAAAATTCGAACAAATAAATAGCCACTCAAGTCTGCGTGTTTTAGTCGGTTTGACAATGAATGACTTTTTCTTCTTCTTGAATTGCCTGTTGCCATACCGCGGGGTTTAAGATTTAATAGATTTATAAATAATATAATTAATTGAGTTGAGAGTGCAATTACAATTAAAATTATTTTATTTGATACCAGGACTTTGTAATATTTGTAATAATAAAGTGAAATTATACTTTGAAATTAAATTGACCTTATCAGAATTATTTTAATAATTCTGCATAATATCATTATTTAGTATACCTTGTTGAAATAAATTCTTTTAACTGCTTCTGTAAGTAGTGTTACCAATATCTTATCTTATCTGATCAGATAAGGTCGTGTTTCTCTGTGGAGGGGGAACCTGTCTCACACCTTGTTCCTTGTTCCTCTCACACATGACTTCCAGATATGAGCGCCGTTTCAAATAGACCTACGATTGGTCGAACGAAACTTCCCCTGTCGAAGGGGAAGCAGTAGGAGAGACGCGTTGCAAACCTAACAGATCCAAAACTGGTCAGAGCGTGGGACTTAGAAAAATAAATGGGCCCTTTTATGTTATCAGTAGTGTACGTCTTATGATGCTGGAAGTGTGGATAGGTGCAGGACTGAAGTAGAATTGCAAGAGCGTACAGGAATACCAGTAGAAACTGTTGAAAGTGGGTGCCACTTCACTTCACTGTGGTACAGATGTGGACTCGCTACGAGACATGTCGCATCAATCTGGAGAGGTTTCAGCAAGAAGGAGAAGCCATGTTGAGTCGTATCACTGCAGTCGACGAAACATGGGCATGTGCCTACAAACCTGAACAATGTTCGTATGCACATTCCTGTGTTCTGTATCTTTCCTACAAGAGTCCTGCATTTCAGACTTCATCTTCAGGCACAATTTGTAAGCACATGCCTTACATATTGAATTCACACATCTTAGATTACTCGTGTTGTCCCTCATTTATGAGAAGGAAAACAGTTAATGATTTATGGTTCACCCCTCGTATATATTTTATTGTGGTAAACTATTTTTCGGATAACATATGTGTAATATAATAAATAATATATCAAATAAACTGATTGTAAATAAGTAATTTAAAATCTTGGGTGAGATTTGTAATGTAGATGTCTGAGGATGTAATGTAATTTGTTCCTCTAACATTGTTAGGAGTCATTTATGTTAAAATAAACATAATTATTACGAAAAAATAACGTTTGTCACAGTTTTAAATTCAAAAGTCTTGTCGACTACTGGCGTTTTTCCGACTTTCCATTTACGACGTAGTCGGCTACTGATGCAATAAGTGAGTTTGCCACGGGAAATTTATATTCGGAAGCAGCTCGATAATTTTTAGTTACACAAAAACGTCAAGGAACTGAAGAAACCGTCAAAGAAAAAAAAACTACGTACAGGTTTCATCAATTTACTAAAATAAGCGTAAATTAGTAAGAAATTGAGCTTCAGATGTCGAGCACTAGAGTACTTACCCTACAGCAAGACATACTTGTATTTATTTAATTTTTTAAATCTTTATGAGGAGATCTTTACGTTTCCAGGACGGAACCCAAATTCTGCTCAGTGGAAACATTGAAGAATTATAAAGTAGGAAGGAAATACTGAAAAGTTCTTAAGGTGGGAAAAGCGCTCCAAGCAAGCCAGATCACCGAGAAGTATAATTGTTTTCTTTATTTTTGTTGTAATTGTGGTATAACACATTATAAATTATAATGATGAAAAACACGATTTAATTTCTACCTATCGTATAGTATAAACAATATTCAGGAACTCGCTTGACTCGTTTAAAATACACTAAAGCATGTAAAAACATGGCGGTCATGCACAACGGTTTCGTGATTTACGAATCACACCTTGGAAAAAGTTAAATACCTTTTTGTAATGTTTGGTGTCATGTAGATAAAAGTGATGTAAAAAATACTACGGAAAATTTACTTCAAATGAAAATAACTTCCATCACTTTCGCGATTTAAAAGTTGGCCTTTTGAAAATAATAGTTTTCTCCGTAAGACGTAGTGTATTACACCAATTATAATTGCAATTATTTCATTTAAATGGCCGCTAACGTATGTTTTTCAAGTTGAAATCACAATAAGCACACCTTACTCTATTTATGCCGATTGGAGATTTTTTTGTGATTTAATTCTACCTATGCTAGTACTACTTTAAAAGTTATTAATTTTTTTAAATCCACAGAGTCTATTGGATAAAAGCTGTAAAGATTTAAAGGAATATTTATATGATTTAGTCACATAGCCAAAATTTTTTTTTCAGATGCTGCCAATTTTTGGAATAGCAGCAAGTGGTGGTTGTGTCTTCCTATCTGCAGCGTCAAGAGCTGGTATGACCTTAAAGAATGGTACTGAAGTTGCTATCAACATAGCCAATGGATTTAATTGTGCTGCTATGGGAATCAATTTAGGATATTGTATGTATTCCTTAGTTGAGAATAGAGAAAGCCCAGAGAATGTTTTTCAATTTATTGGGTCAACTTTATTGTTTTGTAATGCGATTATTAGTACACATCAAGCTCGAATGATACTGAAATCAGGATCTCAATGCAATCTTTTTTCATTCTTTTCCCAGCCAGAAATATTTGAAAATGGAATGAGAGTAAGATATACGAATGTCATAAATAGCCAAGGTTTACGATTCATTTTGCGTGCTATCTCATATAATGCTGCGTTCTTATTCAATATTCCTCTCGATCTTTGTCACAAAATAGATGAAGTATTCTTTAATCTGGAATCTATTATTAAGAAAAGAACTAGTCCTTTTACATTTTTATTAGAATTACTGCCTCATTTAAGGAATATTTGGAGCATAATTATCAACATTTCTGAGGAAAATGTTCATTGCAAAAATGACAAATGGGAAAGGGCGAGAAGATATTATGCAGATATACCTGGTTCTTCTCAGTTTGAGGTTCTTCAAATTCTGACGTATCTAAAAAATGTCAGTGGAGAGAAAATGAAACAAGAAAAGAAAAATGATTATGAAAGTGAAGAGAAAAATGATTATGAAGGTGAAGAGAACACAGATTTCTCTAAACAAATAATGAAATATTTTGAAGAACCGAAATTGCTTGAAGTACTTGAGCAGTACAAAAAGTTAGACGCACAAAGTTTTGTGTATTTCCGCGTGTATTCCACGGAAGGAGCAGAAATATTATATTTTGCCTATCCCAAGGAATGCCACATTGTCTACGACAAATTAGTTTTCGATGTAATTGATAAATCTCATTCTTACAACATTTCTGAAAGTAAAAATTCTTGTTTAATAGAATTCTCAGATCCAACATCTAAGTACACAATGGCGCTTGTATCAGTTCACGAGTCACACAGAGGGTTTATTTTGTTGAAGTACAGGTAGAAATGTAAAAATTCTCACATCCAATTCTCGCATGCAGAGATGGTATACCTTCCGGGTTCTGAAATGTATTGGGTGTAGGGTATTTGATGATTTTTATGATTATTTTTGTAATATCTTTAACTGATTGTCAAAGGATCACAGTACTTACTAGCATTCATAAAAATTGCTTTTAAAGGGAGTTGGATGGATCAAAATTTACAACATATTTTAGTTCCTCAAATTGCTATTAGCTATTTGAATGATTCAATGTTTGTTATCTTTGCTTTTGATTGTTTGGTTAAATTTTTGCAGACTTCGTAGTAAGATTTTCTTGGACATGGAGTATGAATGAAATGAAGTGCGCTTGAGAGGGGCGCTCCCTCTCTGTTTGGTGCATTTATAATCAAATATCCTATCTACCTTAATTAGAGCTAAAAAACCATAATTTTAGGTATAAAATTATAGGAAGACTGCTGGTGCGCTGCTACTAATGAAGTTGTCAATTCTATACTAACTGTTCCGGCACAAAACCCAAATCTGTATCCATGCCCTTGCAGGTTTGCTTCTTCGAGCAAAGTGTCTACGTCTAAGTGGTATTCGAGAAAAAATTTTATGAACTTTATTATCTCAATAACACTTCTATATGCCTCACGAAATCCGTATTGTCATTTTCCAGATAACACTGAATCAAAGTAATTTATCATTTCTATATTTAAACACACATTTTTTTAGAAGTATACAAATTATTTTCCTACAAATGCCTTAAATATGACAGTCGCAAAACGATTGTATGAACGCAGCTCTCAGTACTGCCACTGTGAGTCAATCAAACATGCTGCAACACACTTTGCTAATACAACTAAAGAATGCCACTCGGAGCTTCTTATAAACCCTTGGATGAAAGAAATTCACGATCAACCACTCCGTTAACATCCGTTATTGTGTTTAATGTATATTTGTGTTCTATGTTAAATTACGAATAAAATGAGTTCAAATGCCATATCGATGAAAAAGGATAGAATCAACCGTAATTAGAAGAAAGAACCTGACGTAAACACTTAATTTTGTCGTAATTATATAGTGTTTAGATACATTTTCTTTGTAATAGTATGTCAATTGCAAAAATAACATTAAAATTGTAATAAAAAGTTAAATAAAACAGGTAACGTCCATTTTGGGGGGTCCTAACTATGTGCATTAAGGTTGGAGAGGCCAGCTGAGTTAGTGGAAGTGCTCTAAGCTGTTTACCGCCACTTTCGTTTGCAAATAATGTAGTCAAAGTGGTGGGAGGTAAGAGAGGGGTGACGTTTTGTGGACATGTGAGAGGGAACTGCCGATGCAAGAGCATCGAAATAACGGATTGTTGAACAATTAACGCCTTTGTGAGATACTCTTGTATTTATTGAAAATCCCATTGAGGACTTGATATTTGGGTAGTTGTTGACTTATAAGGCAATTTTTCTCACATCAAAATAATTTTTACAAACGGTAAATATTCATAAAATTTCTTAAAAACCAAATTCTTTGAATTCTACAAAGGAATAAACATTTATTTCGTTTGTAATGCAATGCAATATTGTGAGTCCATTCAGGGGAAAGACTTTCATCAAATTGGTCCCAGAAATGGATTTTTTGTACTAAACTGAGCGCCTTTAGTCTCAACCTATGTAACCGGCAGAAGGATCTCGTGTCCGTTCTAAATACTGCGACTTAAGGTCGTGCTGCTGAGCGACTTTGGGAACTACCATAAATATTTTTAAACGTCGACGAGAATTCTTATTGAAAGGATGATTACTAAACTAACTTAGTTGGTTTAATAGATAATTGTCCTGTTATATTATTGATAGTATAAATAATCGAAATAAGATGGTTGGTCTTCGGTAGTGGAATGATATTTATAAATATCAGATTCAAATGATTGATACTATTACAACTACTCAGACTTTTATAAGGGTAGTTTTGAAATCCGCCATTTTCGTTTTCAATTGTGCTGCAGAGGAACACACGTATTATTGATGTGTTCCAGCTACATTATCTAATAATAATTAAACTATGATATAAATTATTTTATCAGTGGCTAAATTTAACCTTGTTAAAATTTATATTATGCAAAGGTTTTATCACTATAGTCAAGTTACTGATACTGCTCAACAGTTTTCGAATAGTTAAATTTAAATTCACGCTCAATTTGAAGTGCAAAGAGAATGTATAAAGTGAATATGCCTCTCCTCACTCGTTTCATTCCTTTCCACATTCAACGACACAACCGACAAAGAAGGAATATTTTTCTAGAAAAATTTAATTCTGTAAGAAAGAGAACCGAAAGTCAAGTTGTGGCGTGTGTGGTACAAAATCATAAGCAAAAACATATTGTAATTAATGAAGAAGAAAAAAATGTTCTAAAACTACGTTGCTTATTTTAAAAATCTTTGAGAGATGTAGAATACTATTCACAATATTGTTCTCTTGTTTTATTCTACAAGGTTTTCGTAGAAAAATCTAGTTAAATTTCAGAGAGTACTTATTGAATAATAATTTAGGTATTAATATAGGTTTTTTATATGTATTTTAGAGGTATAGATTAGTCGTACACATAGTTTAGAGGGAGGTAATATGAAACTTTGCAAAATTTTATCCAGGTGTTGCACTCGCATGATGTTGAACTTGACCTTCCTCGCAAGAAAGAAGTGAGGAGCATCTTGATTCAATTTGTAATATAATACCAACCTTCCTTCCAATGAATCATCTGCAGACGAAGGCTTAGATTTTTAAATCACCATTACGGGAAAGAGCAGGATGCAACTTGCGTAAATTCTGTAAGGAACGTTTCAGTTATTCTTGAGGGCGGAGCTGTGGGTGCAGTCATGAGCAGTTGCTACGCACTCAGCGAGTGTTTTGATGCCATCCTCAGGCTATATATTTGTGAATTTTTCACACCTTTATATAACAAAAAAAGTGTTTTCTATAAAATGGGTTCTTTGTGCACCAAATTAATAGCTAGTGAAATTTTAGCTAATTCTTAGTTTTCTGTCAAATTTTCTTTTCCTGAGAGGAAAATACATACTTATTCAGTTTGGTTCCATATTACCGTCACAAAAATTCATCCCCCACAATTTACACATTTTTACTTTACACAATTTACACATAATACAAAAGGGTAAAATTAACCCATGGAAAGTTCGTGTCGTTAGTTTGGTAACCTGTTCCATAGGTCCACTATGGGATCTGGAGTCATTCTACAAGTAAATTTAGTTTCATATTGTCGCTTAAGCAATAGTTGCGTTGTATTTCTTCTTGTGAGTCCAACAGACTCATCTTATACTTTTGTGAAGAATCTGTACCTTAAATTTCCTGGGGTTGAAATCATAGTGTAGATTAGAGAGTTGAAGACCGTAATAGAATTGGTCTTGCATACTCGAGCTTGGTCTTCCTGTTTTAACATGTCTTGAGCTTTCTTTTCGATCAAGGTCTAGAAACATGTCCAAAATGTGCAACACTAGAAATATGTCCATGCAACTCCATTATAATCGAATAGATAGATATAAGTAAAATTAATTAGAATCAATTAAATACATAAATTTGATAAAATAGTGTATTATTGATCAAAGTAGTATAATAAAATGTAAGAACATTTTTAACTGAAATGTTTATGAAACAAAATGCTTATATAACAATCAGCTTTCTGCAATAAAAATTACAATAGGAAGAAATTTTGTTTGTTGCTTCAATTACTATAAACTTCCCTTTAACTTCATTTTTCCTGTGTCCGGTTAATGGATGTTGGCGGGAATAACAGTATTTTTAAAACAAATCTTACACAACTTCCGGAAGAAAAACATTACCAAAATTATAAAAAAATGTGAATTGCTTGTAATTTGTACTACATTTGACATTTATTTTACTAAAATATTATTGATACGAAATTGGTCAAAACTGATTATTTTCTCGCACCTGAAAGCGGATTTAACATCTACCAATTTCTCTCGCGATACAAAGTATTTAAGAAAGAAGTGCACTTGATAGTCATGTTCTTGTTCAATATTCAATTGTAATCAATATTGTTTAACCACCAAAGGGTCTAGCAGAATAAGATGGTAAAAAGTTCCTTGACATTGATTTTCTTCACAGATTGTAGAAGGTACTGCTAGTTCACTCTCATAAGTCCATGGGTTCCGAACCTGGGGGTAATTACCCCTGCGGGGGTAAAACAGCTATTCTGCAGGGGTAATCATGCTGGTAATTTTTGGTATGTAGATAATGACAGAATTCTTTGTATATAAAATGACAGATCAGTACCACGTGGCTTGCGCTCTCTCGCGTTGCATGTACACTTATAAAAAATTCTCATTTATGATTACTACATCCAGGTTTCAGATAGGATTGGAAAATTGATAAAATGTATGGAAATCAGAAGAGAGGAAATAGTAATAAAATTCACTAGAATACCTTTTCATTTTATTTAGTGAGCGAGCGGATACGTTTTTGAGGGAGAACGAAACCTTGAAGGATAGGAAAAATACAGAAATTTAGGTGGCTGATTGGCTCGCGAGTCAGATACGTCACACAAAAAATTACTAATCGTAAAGACTCCACGTGGAGTAGGAATTAAATTCTATTGGACTAGAAAATCACATGATTTTTTGAGGAGGAGCGTAACTGCAAGTTTCATGGTGTTGGAGTGGGGGAGTCGATATAATGACAAGCAAAGACGCTCCAGAAGATGATTTCAGATATTTTTAGCATTATTATTTCACTATCATTCTGAAATGTTACACTCAGATTTTTCGGGCATTATTTCTTAAAGATTTTTAGAAGTTGTACTTGGGTTACAACTTTAACTTACCGAACTTATTACGCTATCAAAACTTCAACTTTGGAAGTTCGTACCGGGTCGAGTTGAAAATCAACGTTCTTCTGTTCTTTTGCTAATAGGTTGTGGTACTAAGACTTCGTGATCGAATCTCGTTGATCGACACTAGTGCTAACCAGTTCAAAAGTGAATAAGGAAAATTCGATCGTAAATGATTCGATTCTGTTAATTAAGCGACACCAATGAACTTTTGCTGCGACGAATCGTTACGACTTCGGCGAGGCGCTGCATTTCCGGGAAGAAACGAGTACAATGTCGAGGCGACGACCGCAGAGGGGCATGGTCGCCAGCTGTGAATGAACCGACTGCGGTGACGAGGAAGGGCTCCATGAACGAGTTGGCATTACGAAAGGCACTCCGATCTCCTATCACAACTTTAAACTGACTGTCCATCATCAATTATGGTAATCTCAAGTGTGTGTCCTCACTTGGGTAAATTGTAAATTGTTTAAAATGGTAAATACATATTGAAGAATAAAGGCACATTTTACCACTTTCAGTATTATCTGTTGAAAGTTCATGTCCAATGGGGGGAGCTATAGTTCCCTTAGCACCGCCCCCATAGATCCGCCTGAGTGTAAGTATACAGTTTTTTAAGTACTTTAAGAATTTGATTGGAAATAAATTAAATAAATGCTTTTCAAAATAAAATAGAAATCAATAATTTCAGGTGATTTATGAACATAATGAAGTGAAAGTGGACAAATTCTAATTGCAGAAATTAATCCATAGAGCCCTACGAGAGTGACTGGCCACCACAACCGTACAAATGCAAGCCAGAACAGATTTCACAAATAATGTTATCAGGTATACTTCTAGTTTCCAATGGTGAAGATGAAATAGTTATTGAAGAGTTAAACAATCAACAAATTAATATGAACCATCAGTGTATGTTAACTGAATTAATTAGAAACATTTTTTAGTGTAGTTATTATTATTTTAATAATACATTGTAGTTATATTAATGTTATTTCAATATAAAAAAAATTATTTTAATAAACGGTATGATTTGACTTTATCTAACTCAACTGAAATAATTGATAAGAACGAGCTAGTCAGGACAATTGAATTGAGGTGAGTCTTACCCACTACACTGTCCAGCTAGTAATTACCCTGTTCCATTTCTCTCTCTCTTTATATCTTAAATTCTTAAATGTTACGAATGAATGAATGAATGAATGAATGGGTGCTCAGGTAAGATGGTTAAAAAAGTAGTTTTTAATAAATCAACTAAAATGTTTTTAATAAAGGACCAAGTTTCACCTAATGATTGGAAGTTGGACGTGCGGGGTTTGTGCCCAATTCTTTAAGAAAAACACACTTTTGGTAGTGGAACTACGCGTAGCATAACTGGATTTATTTACACATAAATACATTTTTCACACTACTCACTACTTCATAACATGAACATGAATAATACCCCAGATTTCCCCCCCCCCTAATTCACACATTAAATTTACATAACACTCACAATGAGGTGGGTTCACTAAGCAGTCCCCACGATTCATTTTCCTAGATTTACTTTACACAAATCAATAATACAAGAGCAAAACTAATCAGTTCGAGATCATTAGGAAAATAGATTACCTTCCCCTCCAGTCTTTTATTGTCGGAGCACACGCTTTCTTTTACTCAGATGGACTCACTTCCGTTTATTCTGACTGGAAGCTACCAATGATTACAGTTACATAGTTACTCAACGTAGTTGACAGATAGGCCACCTTATACCCAAAACTGCGGGTCGCTATTAGCGGACGCTCCGTTCAGTGACCCGTGGATTGTCTGCGACAAAAAGGAACTCCTTCCCTACGTTCGGCTCTACCACTAGTCACCAGTCTAGCGCCTAATTAATGGCTCTTGGCCTAGCGTTGCGAGTCGCGGACTCCCTACTTCCGCCCGAAACTTATCACGGAGAATCTCCCAAATGAAAGTCAAATATTCATTTCGCAAGTTGCTAGACATCGGTTCCTATTCTCGCTCAATAACTCGGAACAAAATCCATTTCCATAAGAATCTTCGAATAAAACTCAGAATCCGAATTCAGAATAGAATCGTCTCAGAATCTATATCCGAACAATACTCAGAATCACTCTGGTAATTTTCGTCTCTGAATATTTCAGAGTAGCACTCAGAATAGAATGAATCGTCTCTGAATAGAGTCTAATGATCTTAAAGTGTTCTGTGCAGCTTTTTATAATTTGTCTCCTCTTCGATACAAAATTTCGAAAAGGTTCACGCCCTCCGACGTGTCCGTGATCTCCTAATAACCAATCCTGGTCTTCGTCTTATTTCAAGAGTGCATCCTTGGATAGGCTGAAACGGTAGTGACGTTTGTTTATTTTCTGCGAATGATGTAGCTTGGTTTCGCATCAACGGTCTTCGCTACTTCGATGTCATGTGGTCACCTCGTACCAAAACTTTCAATTTTTTTCACGCTTTGTTCTTCTGTCTAGTACATTTACGCCGACCATTTCAAAGAATTCGAATTTCTGCAAGTTCGTTGATCGCCTCGGGAGTCCCTAATGACTACCGCGCTTTGAGAATTGCCGCCCTTTGTCCATCATATTGCGGCGCGCCTCTAGACCTTGTGCTACGCCGCTTATTCATTGATCCTTCTTTAAACGCTCCCGAAACCGCACCCTCAATACATTTCCGCTTTCAACTCGCGCTCTCGTCTGGACGCTGCAAAATATTTTAGCTAATTTTTCAATTGTTCGAGTCACGCCTATTACTGCGGTCTGTGTGGGCTGCTCCTCCAGACGTCGGTCTTTGAAGATTTTTTCGCTCACTTTCTCACGCCAGATGGCAAAATGTTTACGATGCCGACTTTAATTTTGCCCACGTTCCAAATTGTCTTTGTAGTGCCGGGTGCCGCGCAGACCACCGAGGGTGCCCATCCCTCTTTAGAAATAAGTTTTACAATCTTGTTCCACTCTCTTCCGAAAACTATTGGCCTTTACAAATGCCGCCACCCACACCCTCTGACAGTGCCGTGCGTGCGATGGGAACCGTCCGCCCACACTGTATTTTTCAATGGTTTGAATTTTGAATTTATATTTTCACTAAAATTAATATTTTATAACAATATATGTATATACTGTAATATATCTAATTTATCAGAAGTACTGGGTGCTCTAGTAAGTAGAGCGCCACAAAAAACACCGATTAAAATAAAACAACAAAATTATATAAATAATTTAATGAATCATTAAAACACAAACAAAGATTATCTCAGGGAATTTCGTGACTAACTTGTGGGTTCGGGTTCTTTAAATATGTAAGCCCAACATACAGAGTTCCTTAATGATAGGAAAACGCTTTGTGCGAAATAAAATTGGCTTAATTATCTTATAATCTAAAATCACCCCATGTTCACAAATAACCCCCAAAATTTACACCTAACACGAATGAATCATGATTACTCTGCTTAGGACAAGAGAGTCTTTCTTAACAATTTGACAAAATAGAAAAATTAATAAAACTAACAGAAAACATTACGATCGCTCATTATATTGAAGGCCTTGGTAATTTATATAATGGACAAGAGTCCTGAGCGCAGGTCGTTTCTTATTTTCGTTCGTAGCACTTTTTTCTAGCCGCTGCCACTTGGTTGCATCTAATCAAGCCTCAGTTTCTACAGATTACCTTATTGATGGATTGTCAAAGCATTCTAAAACCTGGACGAGGAGACCCTTGTTCGATTCCTGCTCGATGGAGTGCGTCCCTTGTTCAACAGCAGTTGTAGCCATCGTCATCAGTCTGCATCAGTAGGTGGTGGTATGCGCCAGTCATCGTCCCCCAACGAATCGAAAGTTCATTCACCTTCCGGTTACACCCTTTCCGACTACGGCGGTCGTAACTCGTCAGCATACCGTCCGAAGCGTTGTTTACTCGAGACCTGATCTTCGTTTGACTTTTAAGACCGATCTCACTAGTGAATCTGAATCATAGTCCATCGTATTGAAACTTAAAATTTCAAACGTGCTAAGAAAAATCTTAGGATGCATCGAATAAACAAAAAACTCTAAAGACGAAGCTGAATCTCTTAGCATGAATCTCAATCACTCAGAATGTCATCTGCCATGAAATTCTAGATCGCTTGTCTTCTAATAATAATCAAAAAGTGATCGACATAATGCTCTATGCTGGTTTCAAAAATGCTCGAGCGAATTGTCTATGCTCTATGCTCCAATGAAAATGCTCACGGATCATCTCGATTATGGATTTTATAACCTATGTTCTCACTTCGTACACCCAAAGTTCTCTCACGTGATAAATTTTCGAAAATCATGACTATTACTAGCCAGTCATCATGACTCATCCCTTCCTCCGTCATTATTACGATTGCAACGACCAGTTCATGTTTTAGCCAATTTCATTGCTCTTCGTAAAATTTTCCCATTCCAGCGTTCATCTCGGGCTCCACCAGCTTTTTCCCTAATTTTAAATTTTAAGTATTTCTAGGGCATAACAATTAACTCACAAAAGTTCTCGAACCATCTGCAACACCCACTGCCAACGGCCGTTGATTGTGATCACTGCCGTCATCTCTAGACGGTCCTACGCCCCCTTCCACAAGTGGGTCAAATCTTTTCGCACCCACGCTTCCTTGGGTTGCGGTCTATCATCGATCCTTTCTTCTATTTAAATCTTTAAAGGGAGGCTACCTCTCTCCCCAACCCCAACATGTGTTTCTTTAGCCGTTTCTCTTTAAATCCCAAAGCTTGGTTCCCAGCCCCCGCCAACTTATAATTTTTCCGTTGATTTCAAACAGAACGACGCCATCTCTTGCGTCTTGGAAAAACTTTCTTTCTCTAACCGAAAATGCGTGCGTCGAACTCAACCACTCTCTCTGCTAACCGCTCAAACAACGAACCATAAAAACTAGTGTCTCTTTTCAATGTTCGCCCTTGCGTAGCAGAAGTTTGGTTACGAACTCTCTTTTGTAATATTTTAATTTGTTCTAATAGTCATTTTATTTAGATTTTACTTGAGAATTATTAGATTCTTACTGTATATAGTTACAAAAATTATGTACCTGAGTACAATCCAAAATTAATTAAATAATTAATTATAATTTCTTTGCCTCGGCTAGCTCTTTCTCAGGGATTAATTATTAGTGGGTTTAAATTTTTTAACCAAGGAAAAAGACTATACTTGGGATTCTTTACAGGAAAACGCTTGATCGACAAATTAACTCATTAATTTCAATTAACATCACTAAAACATACATTATGAAAACCCTCATACAACCCCCAAAAACACACTTATTACCGGACATAAAAAATACAAATATCACTGACTTCACTGCTGGGTTAGGCTTCTAAATAACAATAAGCATTTAAAAAATTTAAATTTATAACCAAAAAAGAACTCTTTTTTTCAATAAAACAGATACAAATGACACTGAATTTACAAACAAGTTTTTGTTTCTTGATACATTTACCATCTACATTTACCATTTACTTTGAAAACCAAAATAGACTGCATTCTATTTTATGACTGGCCCCTTTTTACGAATCATAAAGTTCAAACGTTTTGGGCCCTTATCAACAACCAATACCACACTGCAATTCTCGCAACAGCGCATGACAACAGGCGTTGGATGCAACCAACAATTACAATACCTCACTCAGTTGACACATCAATTCATAATTGAGTGCAAGGGCACTGACATCTCGGGAAGCCCCAGGCCTGGCTCCGGCGACTCCTGGCAGATGACGTCACAAATTCTCGAGAGTGCTCCGTTCTTCGAACTGGCGAGCCGGAAAACCCCGTCATGAATGCCGTACTCGAACGAAAGCGAATTTCTCACCGAACTATACGTCCAGGATGACATCAGGTGAAGTACGCACCATCAACATCGTTGCCCGACTCAAATAGTGACTAATATCTCGGAAATGTCCACTAAGTGAAATGATTCTCCGGAGGACTTAAAAAATGTTCGATCAGATTCTCAGAATCTGAAGTCGAAAACAGTTCCGACTAGGCATTAAAGTGTTCAACATCGTGTTCACCAAAAAATCTTAAGTCTCAATTCGAAAATATCGAATGAGCGTCTGAACGTATCTGAGAAAATTCTGAGTCTCGAAAAATACCGAATAAGCTGAGCAAAAACCATATGAGCTTGAAAAATGTCGAATGAGACTTTCGAAAAATCGTATACCTGAGCCGAAAAATCGAATGAGCGTCTCAGCTCGTCGAAAAAGACAAGTCAACTGGCTCGGAAAAAATCCTATGAGTGAATTTCGGTTCTGCAAGCGTATAAATTTCTCCCACTAAGCCCGTCTTTCCATTTCCTAAACCTCTCGAATTTGAATTGTCACATGACTAATGTTGCCAATACAATCAAAATCCCCTCTTCGGAGCGTCAGCCACGATTGGTTATTTTGAGTGCGTTGAGCCAATTTCGGAATAGAAGTTTGAACGTTTTCTTCAACCGCTGTGTGCGCATGGGTTCTAACTCCCACATCGTGTTGTTTACTTCGTGCATCCGTGGCCCTTTAAAATTTTCCAGCCCCTCAACAGTCTGGGCCCTTCCTTACACCCGCGCCACCTGCAATTTCTTTAGTCATAAACCCTCTTTCTTGTCGAACCCGAGCATGTTGAAGCTTGTTTCTACCGCGTCCTCCTAAAATTTCTGTTGCTGGTCTCCTTTTCCCAGCAAAATGCGTATTTCTCACGCAAACATTTCTCAGCGGTTTCCATTTAAATTTATTTGGACAATCCTTTAGGGGCGGCGCTCTTGTCCCTCGAAATGTCGTTCGTTCGACGTATTTCTAACGCCATAACAAAACTTATTTGTATTATTAATAACTGGAATTTATGAAATCTTACAGAATATGAGTATAAATAAATGTGTCGTCAGAATCAAGGATCTGGAAAAAATGGAACTTCACTCGGACGTTTTCAATGGAGATAAGACTAAGTAAGATTTAGTTTTAGAAAATTCAGGCTAACGAATATATTATTGTAGATTTATGANATTTCATTTTATGTCGGAGCCTTTCCTCTTTACCCCAATACCTTTCCAAAAATAATTCTTTACATTTGTCAAACGAGGGTCTACGATGTCCAAGATTTTAGCCTCCCTTGAAGTATCTGGTATATTAGCTTCGTTTTCAAGCTCTCGGGGATTCTAGAAATTTAAAAGAAGTTTTCTATAGCTCTAATGAATTCCCAGGACCTTTCACGATCACTTCCCTGGAACTTCAGCCCGCCGGGAATATTTACGGAAACGTACGTAGCGCCCCTAGATCCTATTTTCGCGAACTGTACGCTCTCAAGTTCCTTGACTTTGTTGTGCAGGGTCTGAATTTCCCTACACCCGCTGAAGTCGACTTCCTGAGTCATTGTTGAATGTTTCGAAGCGGAGTCCTCAAACACCTCAATAATTTTGCCATTCCTCACGGACTTCTACAACGCGTGTGGCAAGCGACTCTATTTTCACACTCGCGGTGTTGATTTGTTCTTGTACTTTGGTCTTGACCTCCAATACGTTCTCCAAATTCGCTTTGTACAGCCGCTGTGTGCGCATGGGTTCTCAGTTAATCGATCTTCAGCAGCCTCGAACGATCCACTCATTTTCGAAGTGAGTTCTTCGACCTGAGCATCTGATGCGTCGAACCTGTTTAATTCACTGAATTTTGTATTAAATCCAGTAGTCAATTCACTAAATTTTGCGTCAGATCTTGTATTCAGTTCACTGAATTTTGTGTCAGATCTTGCATTCAATTCGCTGGATTTTGCGTCAGATGCGTCATGTCTAGCATTTAATACAGTTTTCAAGTTCATTAGTAACGTGGCTAACGAATCTAGAGTCACGTTGTCGCTCGTCTCACCTTGCGGAGTATCGTCACCTTCTGTACGCGTAGCCATGGTGTCTTTTCACATGGTCCTTGGCTCTTCGAATCGTTCTTCTGGAACCTCTTCTTCGGATTCTGAACTCGTGATATTCACTTCTCTCAGGTCGTTGCGATTTTTTGCGTAGCTGTTCAACTTACGACTCTTAATGAAACAGACAGACTCTTCAAGAGTATTAACAGACTTCATGAAATTACAAAATGTTCGAGTGCAAACATCCTACTCTAGTTACTTTTACTGAAAATCTCTGGTATCGACGATTACGATGCATCTGTACTGGCACCGCGCGTCAAGTACTTGACAACCGTCTCGTCGCCGATCGATCAGATGACCCTCGCTTCTACTACTGCGGTTACTATGTTACGCAACTGCTGCCATGTGTCTCCTGCTATGCGAATCTACAACGCAACGCTACCATGTAACTGCCGCTTCCTTCAATTCTTATCAGCTGCTCGCCTCGGTCGGTCGGTGGCTGTGGTAACGGCGGCGGCCGCCAAGATAGGTTGGCTCCATTGATGCGAGGCTCGAAAGTCCAGATCGCGATGTTCGCTGTTGCAGGCTTCTTCTACCACATGTTAGGTGCAGCACTCTGCCGAAAGGGGGTACATTTTATATATANTATATATATATATATATATATCCTGTTTGAAAATGTTTCCAGTTTGAAAATGGAAGTAGCTAGCAATATTTCTAATTTGGAAAGTAAAATAAATGAAAATCATTCTAATTTGAGAAAGGAAATTAACGAGAATAATTCTGGTTTGGAAAGGAAAATTATGGAATTGAATTAGGAAGTAGAACGAATAATTTAGAACAGAAATATCCGAAACCAGTCGAGTTTATAATTCTACTTGCGAGTTAAATGACAGCAATCGTGTTTTGACCAAAAGACTCGCGCGACGAAATATGAATTCATGGGAGACATCTGGTTAGAATCCTCGAGTAAGATACGATAATGTTTCGAAGAACCAAGAAGGGAAGAATAGGCCTTTTGTAAACAATAATCATGTAGAACGAGAACCCAATTAGGAGTTTCGAGCCGGCGAGCGTTATTCGGCAGCGTAGTGGTGTGAGGGGACGACCACTCAAACCAATTTTCGGGACACGTAATGGAAGAGGTGTTGATGAAATTTACCAGACATGTCAAAATAAATTGGCGTCGCCGAAGATGAGATTTTATTATCTAAGTTAAACAGTGATGAGAAAAGAAATGAGCTTAAAATTTACGGAAAGTGCCGGGGAATAAACAGATGGGAAGACGCGCGGAGGAAAAGCAGAAGTATTAACAAATACTGTCATTAGCTGAGAACCGACCTACGTCACTTCGTGACAAGCATATCAGGGGTACACCACATGTAGTAGAAATTGAGTCATTGGACGCCAAAAATCGTTACGTCAGAGAAGGGTGGAGTCATTTTCGAAGTTTTTGGGGTTCTGGCGGGGGAGACGATTACAAAAGGAAAAACACCACGGGGACACGCTCTTGTTTAGCTTCATCAGAGTTCTACTTCGATTCTTTTTCGTTAGTTCATGAAGAGGTCGTGTACTCTGATTTTTGAGATATCAGATAATATTCTCTAAAAATCTTTGAGACAAGGTAGTCCCTAAGAGAATTGAAAATAACCCTAGACAGCTGTCGACTTCGCGACGCCGTGGCTGGGTCATAGGTAAAGTAGCCCTCGTATAGAAAGAGATCTTTCCACGCGCGTGGAAAGCGAAAGGTCCAGCAAAGCGATCATGGTCGTAGAAAGATAGTAGTGGCGATCATGCTCCACCAACTGGGATGCCTCAATTCTCCGAGTGATGTTCGTGAAGGTAATCTGTGTAGTAAATGTGACTGAAAATACAATTAACCATAAATGGGTATTAAACGATTATTTTAGAAAAACAAACACAATGAATAGTGTGATGTGGATGGTGAAGGGAGCGAAAAAAGAACGCTCGGTATCAGGGATCCTGATAATTGATGAAGACGCGCCGTTAGAAAAATGTGATCAAAGATATACCAGACAATTGGTGACTTCAAAATGACATCGGATTCACGGAGTACGATTTTGAGGGAAAAGTATATTTATTCCGACGATCCCCTGGTCGACCGATCGGGGTTCCTCGCAGAGACGAAATGGCACAGCCCTTGGTTGCACTTTTCGCAATCATAAATTTATTGCCAAAAAGTAGTACAAACTGCGTATGACCACGTGGAAGACAATAAATTAATTGACTTTCAGGAAGAAAGTGGTTACTTTCCCAAAAGCCCTAGAGAATTTGTTTGCCATGTATTTGCATCATTTGTAATAACGTAAAGTTTATCATTATTAGTTAAATTCACACTTGAAATAATTCCAAACGTGTTAATGAGTTTAAAATTTTACTCTTGTACACCATATTGTTGTAAATAATTGCAATACGCGGTAGTCTTTTATAATCTGTTCTGGGTTGAGCTATAAAATCCGAGGGAACCAAGTGCGCTAGTTGCCAATGGGTTGGGTTTCAATGGGGCATGCTGTTTCATTTTACCTATGAATTAAAGTATAGTAATAAATTATAAAAGAAACTTCAAATTGGATTGGAATAGTCAGAATTTTTTGTGGGGTTTCAGGGTTGGTCAACGGCAAGGTCACTAGAGACCTTAGTCAGAAATCGATATATTGCATCCCAAGTGGCGAACCTACGAGAATTGTCCTTCAGTAAGGGCATAAGAGAAAAGAGTACTTATAAACTAATGTCTCAGCCATAGTATGCTATGTACTGTATAGGCCTACTATGCTTGTGGATAAAGCGATTTTCATTATGAACTACCTTCATATGTATATGGAAAATAAATAAAATAAGTATGCCGTCTGCGTAGCGTCAGCATTGGTTCTATAGAATCTCGCCGGAGCCACTGAAACGAGTCTGTAACGAATGTGTAGGGGTACAACCTATGAAGACGTGATGTAGGTTTCTGCGGTTGGTGTCAGTGGTCTTGACTTCTGGGTGATTGCCGCGTCATTTGTCGAATAGTCGACATCCATACTGTAACATAAATTTTGGAGGGGTCTTTAAAATGACTAATTAGTACTTACCTAGCCCACTTGACCGGCGGCGCTGAACTGCTTCACTTGCCCCAAAACACAATAAATGAAGGAAGAGTCGGGGTTCGGTCCATATTTATTCTCGTGAAATATACACATATCCTTTATAAAGAAAACACAATTTGTAAAGTTTGGTTTAATTATTTATTTACATGAAAATACATTCCACAAATATTCAAAAAGGAACACTACCCATCAAAATATTGCCCCGGCACACTCTTTACTAAGTATCTCCCAAAATGCAGTCATAATAATAACAACCAATAATACATATCTGCTCCCTTTGATCACTTCAGACAAATAAAAGTTGGTTTATGGAATGTTCCAGTTGGTGATCATCATATAAATCTAGACATATTTAAACATAAAACCCATTTGCATTGGCTCTTTATCACTGACACCATTATTAATAACCATTAATTAGCGCCACAAGAGTCTTTGGCGTCGTCACGCGCACTTTGTCATTATTCACTGGCAGCGCGTACTGCACGCAGCAATTCATGCAATTACCTTATTGTCAACAAGCTTGACCTCCAGCTACAAAACGTCGTGGCTCACGCTCGTTCATTGATGCGTAGATGCCTTCCGTTGTCGATTCATTCACAGCGGCCCCAAAATGACAGCCGCTCGTACGCTCACTGCTACAGCAACTAGGCAGCCCTCCGCGTGGAATGCGAGTCATTAACGTCATCAGCTAGCACAACTTGACGAGGACGTTTCGGCTTAATGACTGTAATACTGTTCATTGCCATTGACCGCTCGGCAAAATGTTCATCATTCACGTAATAAAAACTTTAACGTCACTCGCGCCCAACTAATTAAAAATTGTGGAGAAATTGCAACGCACTCAAATTTAAGTAGTTCGTTGCACGCCGACTGACGAAAACTAATAAATGATCAGCTGATACAACTTATTAGAACATAAGCTCAAATGGAATGATCACCGGGAACTTGTCCAGTATCATCCCACCGCACTCTTAATGAAGTAATCAATTAGGTATGATAAATAAAAGACAAGCCAAATAACACTAAGTCTCAAAGACACTCAGAACGGACAATATCTGATCTAATCTCATATTCGCATGAATCTCTCATGTATCCAGAGCGTCGCTGCTCCTTGTTTAAATAATGTCCCCACTTCGTGGCGCAAATTTTGAGAAAACGACTCCGCCTCTTATGACGTACTAGTTTCATTGACCAATGGCTTATTTTTCTCTTCACGTGACTCACCTCTGATTGACTTCCTTCGCCGTGACGTATTTTAATTTTCCCCAATAGCTATGTTTGTTAGTGTTATTGCCACTTTCTCCGAACCTAAGTATTTTTCCATCCAGTCCCCTCAATGACACTTCCCAAATCCTTAACCCAAACCTTTTCACAAGGCAAAATACGGAATTTTGGAAAGCCATTTTCATTCCCCTTCATTCTCGCAACATTTTTAACGCATCTGTCAAAGTTAACTTGCACCTCATCCCCTTCGAATCCCAAAACTTATTTTGCGCGGTCGCTCCCCACTCCACTGCTCTGCCCAAAATCATTCGCCTTTA